>RJWM01040967.1:0-15166 GCA_004363535.1 Dasyprocta punctata
ATCAAAGTTTCAAACTGGAAAGACAGATGCTAATTCTTTGGGTAGAAGTTGGCAAGTTGGATTTATGAATGGATCAGCTCTTTTACTTTCCAGGGGGAAGCTGAGTGCTAGGAATTTTCATCTGTAGAGCTGTATCACTTTTGCTTGTCATGATTTCTGTAGGGGTAATCCTTCATCCTTCCTTAGTTGTCCTCTATGATCAGGACATACTCCTAAGAATTCACATTGTTGTGAATAAGTCTCTTGGAACTACAGTGCATGCTGTGTTCTGACTTTGGCATTGTGATTTGTTGTTTGGATTGCTTTGTACCATACCCAGTTTGTCATTTGGGACTATTGTATAGGAAAAATGAGTATCTTCCTGACCACAGATAGAAACTGATTGGCAATGTGATTTGTCTGGACTGAACCTATTGAATCCATTTGCCCAAGTGTATCATGCCCTTTTGACACTCTCAGGTTTTGGCTGCTCTCATTCAAACCAGATTCTACAGATAAAAGTTTCTCTTGGTTCATAATCATTACCATAGTATGATACTCTGAATGGGCATGCTGCAGTTCTTCTTTCTGCTCTTTTTCAGTTGTCTCAGAGTATTGGCCTGTCATTTCTTCCACATCCTTCCCAATATAACCAGTATGAAATATAAAATTTAAAATCAGAAAATCTGAATTTAAATTCTAGCTTGCTAATTTCTATTCCTCTTTAAGAATTCACTTCATTTTAAATTTAATTTTATAGTTTTTCTTTTATTTTTTTTTCTCAGTGCTGAAGATTGAACCCAGGGCCTTGTGCATGCTTCTAAATCTTATGAAATTAAAATATCTCTTATGGAGTAGATAGAGGATTAAATGTGAATGCATATGAAAAAGCTTTGCAACTGCAAAACACTATGCAAACATTAATTTTATTTTCATTTTCCTCATTCTTTTCTTGCAAGAGAAGTTGCATATAATCACTGTGACTTGGAATACCATTTTAAATGATCCTGGCAGGTCTTTGAGCAGCTTTGACTTTTGAATGACTGGGTGAGCTGATGGAGGTCACAGGGAGAGACTTGGCAGAGCTGTTGATAGATTTTTTCATTTCGTAACAGAAGCTCCTTTCCTTAAGGACAAGAAAAATGTTTATTTTCTTTATACTGTACCTACAATGTCTGTTTAATTAGAATGAGTTGATACTAATTAACAGGGCTGTTGCAATAGAGCCACTTCCTTGTTTTAACTAGAATAAATCTTCTTTAAATTGAATAGATGGAAATTATGTTATAAATCATAGTTCATTTCAATAGCCAGGAAGATAGTTTAATCATTTTTGTCCAAAATGTACAATTTTGCTTGACATAACCTTTATGCATGATGTTGTCTTCACATCTCAGGAGTCAACTCGTATATAGAAACTTTTCTGGCTGAGTTTCCAGAAGCAAAGCTCTCAGTGAAACTCTTGTTCAGCTATGTGATCTCTACTACCTATACTCATGTTTGCTGATTGCATTTTATCCTAAAGGACTGGGGTACCATCATGGCCTCAGCTCGTGTTAGTCAAGTTGCTCATTTGAATGACACTGAAGATATGTTTTGGAAGGACTAGAAATATTTTGACAAAAGTGAGTTATAGTAAACATTAGCCACCTAAGAGAACTTTCACAAATTAAAATTATTGTTTTCATAATCTCATATATCTATAACCAGAAATTGCAATTGGTTTTCAATAACAGTATCTTAGAATTTTTTAAAAAAGGAACTTACATTAAAAATTTATATTGGGTTTTTGTTTCCTTTTCAAATACATTTCAGGAATGAAGTATAGCTCAGTGGTGGAACCTAGCATGCTGGAGGTCCTAGGTCAGATCTCCAGCACTATGAAAAGAACAATATCTCTGTTAAAATAAAATAGTATTTAGACTTTTACAGACATTATTTAAAAACCTTCCTGGATCTCATTTGGTGTGATGGTGCATGCCTATAATTCTAGGTACTCTTAGTTCAGTGCAAAGGCCCTGGATTTAATCCTTAGTACTATTAAAAACAAAACCAAACTGTAAACCTTTTTCAATTTCCCCCTACCCCTGCCTTCTGTGTGCGTGTGAGTGCACAAGTGCGTGTGTGTGTGTGTGTGTGGGGGGTGTGTGTGCGTGTGCATATGTGTGTGTTTAGCCCATGGCCTTTTGCTGGGCAGGTGCTCAACTACAGAGCTACACTCCAAGATCTTTTTAATTTTGAGACAAAAGTCATCACTAAGTTGCCCGGAGTACCTTCAAATTTGGCATTCTCCTGCCTCAGCTTTCCCAGTAGCTAAGATTTCAAGCAAGAACTATAATATATACCCCTCAACATAAAATTACTTGATCTTGGAAAAGTGTTTTTTTCTTGGTGTGTGGGAATTGAACCCACACCCATGCTCATAGAAGGGAAGGACTCTACCACTGAGCTACACCTCCTCCTACAGTTAGAAAGAGTAGCTGGGCATGGTTTCTAATGCACACCTGTAATCCCAGCATTTGAGAGGTTTAGGCAGGAGGATCTCTGTGAGTTCCAGGCCAGCCTGGGCTGCAAAGTGAGTTCAAGGCCAATCTGAACTCCATGGTGAAACCCTTTCTCAAAAAGACAAAACACAAAAAACAAACAAAGGAAAAGAAACAGTGGAGCTGATATATCACTCCCTTTCCTCCACTGAATTCAAAATAGTACCCTATGGCTATTCCTGCTTCCATTGTCCCAGGAGAGGTAGAAAATAAATAACAAAAGTTCAGGAGATCACTGATGCCTAGAGGAGAGCACATGGGCATTGAATCTCCTAACCTGATCTTCTGGATATTTACCTTACATCTACCTAGTTATAGCCTCATAAATGTGCACTGTATCAAGTAAACATAATTAAGATCAGTGAATTCTGGGGTCAGCATGCGTGCTAAGAGCCCTTAAGATGGCTCAACACCCTGTCAGTCATTCCTGTCAACCACACCTACAGATTCAGTGGGAGACACCTAAAGCAGAGGTGGATGGCCTTTAAATTTTGAAAGCCTGTGTTATCAGCCCTCCTTTTTCGGTTACTGTTGCTAGTTTTGACCTGTATGCAGTGCTTTGCTTTTCTGTCATCCTGGCATTTTTATTGGTCTGTGTTATACCTTTGTTGGCATGGACTGATTGTTCGCACAAGTTCTCATGACCTTCAATAAATTCAGCTGCTTACTACTTTCTACTAGGTGTATGCTTGGCCATTCTTTCCTCATTGTACACTATAACCTGGACTATTTTTGGCCTATTTCACTTCTGCCCAAGATATTTTATATGAATCTTTCCATTAAGTAATTTATAGGAAAAAGTAAGATAGGAGCTTTCATATATTTTATTTACTGAAGTGTTCAAAGTATGTGTGGTATTTCTGGGTGTGGTGGCACATATCTGCAATCCCAGACACTTCAGAAGCTAAAAAGGGAAGATCACAAGTTTGAGGCCAGCCTGGACAACATAGTGAGATAGTGTCCCAAAATAAAATTTTCAAATGGTTTGGGTGTGTAACTCAGTTTTAGAATGCTTGCCTGGTATGTGTGAGGCCCTGGGTTCAATTCTCAGCAATGCCAAAAAAAAGTATATTTTTCCTAATATCTTCACTTGTTTATAGTGTTTACTGAAAATTTCATGTGCTCTAAAAACATTTGAATATAATTTGCTGTGTGGTCTTTATTTGAATCTTGTTTTCTGACATTTATGTTAGGATTTTTTGGTGCACTAGAAAAGCCAAATGTAAAAAAATAATGCATTTATTGAGGATGTGGGAAGGAGCACACAACCTATGGCAGTTGGGCTATCTCCTTCGACCAGATACAGAGAGGCAGAGGGTTATTTGACCTCTGATTGGAAGTGGTGCATGGGGCGGGCATTGATGATGTGTGAGGAACTGATTGGAAGTTGCAATTTGGGCTGAAGGGGAAGAAGGAGGACGTGGCCGTCAGGGTAAGTGTTCCTGCTTTGGCCTTCTGCCATGTTAGACCATCGCCATAATCGTACAATAATTTATACTAGGGCAAAACTCTTTCAATTTACCTGAAAAATTTTTATAACTGATTTATTGTTTCTTAAAATTCATTGTTTTTAAAAGTTACTCTATGCTTTTTTAAAAAATCTGTTCATTGGGACTGTCACTGTAGCTCAGTGCTACATTGCTTGCCTAGCATAGATGAAGCCCTGGGTTCCATACCCAGCACCAAACAAAATCTGTTTGTTTTAGTATCTTAAAAATCTTTCAGAAGGTGCTCTCATCATATTGTTATAGGCAGCTGAATTAGATAGAAATATTATAGGCAGTCAGACAGGGCTAGACCCTCGAGGGAGAGCGGCACAGAGGACCAGATGTCTTGTGACTTTGGAGGAGACAGACACCTCCTGCTCTGGGCCAGATCTCAAGACAAAAGTCAAAACAAGAGCAACCACACCCTAAGTATAAACGTCAGGGATTGATATTCAAAGTAGGTATGAATCACCTTGATGAAGTTAGGCACCACCATCCCAATACCCTACAGTAAGAGTTACTGCTCCTAAGAATGCCTGCTTGTTACATGACTCACTTCCCTATTTGTCCCTAATTTGGTCAATTTTACCTGAACAATTAATCTTATGGGTTGACCACAGTTCTATCCCACCTTATGCCCACCTTGTGAGTTCCCATGTTTTCCCCATCTTGGACCCATCTTGCCTCCCTGGAAAATACAGAGTCTTTGGCAAGCCACTTGGGACACCTTCTGTCTCTCTCTCAGACAGAAGCATTCTTCCTCTCAATAAATATATTCAGCTCTTAACCTCCATTGTTTATAAAATTCATTCTTTGATTTTAGACAACACAAACTGAACTCGTACCCGACATCTAGTAGGTTGGGGGTTTCATTACCCTATATCAATATTGCTATGAATTTTAATATCCTCTTAGTTTGATGCTGAGAAATGTTGTAAGACATTAGTGACATGTAGTTTATGGAAATTTCTGTTACATGAGTTTGGAAAAAACCCCTCAATTGTGATAATATGAAGAGCATCAACTGTGATTGTACATCATGCTTAGGTTGTAAGGAATTCTATGGCCTAATAAGATTTAGTTATATGGAGGATCTGGAGTTCAGACAGCTTAGAAAACAATGACATCATTTGTACAGATTCAATAACTGATTAATGTTGTCTGTAATTTTGGCATGTCATTTTTTTACTTTCAAAGTAAGGTCAGGACTTTAGAACCAGCATAAATTAATGTCAGTCTAATACTTGAAAATATTAGTAAATATTTGAGTTTTATAGAGCACATGTTCACAACTCCCTTCAGAATTTCTACATTTCTTGGTTTTAAGGACATTGTTGTGTTTTGTAGTTTTAAGACTACCTATAATAACACTATTGTTTGTAAAGGCAATAAATTTTGCTTTCTGAGAATGAGTAATGATGATTAAATTATAAAGTGACTTCCAGGGAATACAAATTTTGTTGAAAACTGTACTGTACCATAGCTAAAAGAAACTTTATCTCCAGTTTTTACCCTAAGGATTATTTGGAATTCCTTCATGTTGTAGTGATTTGGTGGAAGATCTAGGAACAAGTTTCCAAATGATTTGCTAGTTTTAATCAATGGTGATAGTTCATAGCACATTTATCATTCATTGTTATTTCAGAAATTGTTGAAAATCTGATCATAACAGATGATTCGTATAACGTACCTGTGGCAATTGATAGACTCTTCAGGGACATAGAAAATATCAACAAAGAATCAATGTATGGAATGCAGGATGCTCAATTTGGTATAAAAATAATTTTGTTGGCTGGGTGTGTGGCACACATCTGTAATCCCAGCACTGGGGAGGCTGAGGCAGGAGGATTGCTGTGAGTTTGAGGCCAACTTAGGCTACAAAGTGAGTTCAAGACCAGCCTGAACTGCACAGTGTAACCCTGTGTCAAAAAGACCAAAAATAAATAAATAGTTTTGTTTATGGTAAGTATTTTTGGTGGTGGGAATTGTACTATGATAAGTTTTGATAATTTGGCATTTTAACTAATGTAAAGTAAAAAATGCCTTTGTGTTTCACAATTTCTCAAAATATAGAAGTCTATTTTTAGATTTTTTTGTGTCCTGAGTAGCTGGACTACAGGAGTGTGCTGGCACATGCAGCTCTATTTTTTTTTATTTTAAAACTTAATGGCATATTGAGTGAGGAAAAGAATTTTAGAAGTCAAGGGAAAACTTTGTGCTCAATTTTAATATTTATTATTTAGCCTTTTTAGGCTTCAGTTAACTCATCTGTTAAAGATTAATGCTGTAATAATTCTTGCCTCCCACTGTTGTACATAAGAAACAAAATAACATGTGCAAGGTCCTAGACACATCATAGTCACAAACAATAGTTTTCTTTCTCTTCCCTTTGCAGCAAAGTAGGAAAGTACCTAGTGTTGGGGAACCCAGTTGAATATAAGCCTTCAAAGGTGAATTTCAGAGGGAAGTGTAATTTTTTTTCTTTGGTGGCACTGGGGATCAAACTCACAACCTTGCACCTGCCAGAAAGGTGCTTAAGCCACTGAGCCAAACTCCCGGACCTAGTCTTTTGAGGCAGGGTCGCACTATGTAGCTCAGGCCGGCCTTCTGCTTGCGTTGTAATCCAAGCCAGCCTTGAACTCACAATGCTCCTCCTACCTCAGCCTCCCGAGTAATTTTTCTAATGTTTAAAGGAAGGTCTGTCAATGTGGAAATTGTCTTAATTCTTTGACACACTTTTGGGAATGTTTACTTGGCCAAATTCTTCCATTTCTGTGACTGCTCATAGAGAAAGATAAAAAGAAAGTTTATTGTCCATCTTTTTACTTTTTAAAAAATGTAATGGCTTTGTTAAGATATTGTGATTATTAATCTTGATTTATCAGTTTCATTGGATTAAAAAATGCCTAGCATATTAGTAAAGTACCCACCTAGACATATCTACATGGCCTTGGGTATTATATATGATCCCTGCCTTCTCATTTGTCTCTGGCACAGTTCCCTTAGTTTCTCCCCAGTTGTCATGAGCTAAGAAGCTTTGCTCTATCACAACGTTCTACCATGATGTTTCTATGTACCGAACCATGAGCTAAATTAAATCTATCTTCCTTTAAGTTGTGAGTGTTGGGTACTATGTCCAGCAATGAGAAAGCTGACTAATTCAGATATAATTTGCATAGTATACAATTTCAAATTCATAATTGGATGGTTTTCAGTATTTCACAGTGTACCTGATCACCACAGTTAATTTTAGAACATTTCAATCACCTCCAAAACAAACCATACACCCATTCAGAGATACTCTTGATTTCCTCCCTCTCCTTCCTCACCCAGCCCTAGAAAACCACTAATCAATTTTCAGTCTCTATGAATTTTCCTATTCTGGACATTTTATGTAAATGGAATCATAAAATGTGTGATCTTTTGTGACTTCTTTCATAGCATGTTTTCAAGTTTTATCCGTGTTGTAGCATGTATCTATGTATCATGCTTTGTAATGACTGAATGATATTCCAGTCTCTAAATATTAAGCATTTATTGATGAATATTTTGATTGTTTCCACTTTTGGTTATTATGACTACTGATGCTATGAGTATTTTTGTGCCATTTTTTTTCAGTACTGATCACTTTTTGTGTGATATGGAGGATGAAACCCAGGGGCTTTGCACTGAATTATGTCCCTAGCCCTTTATTTATTTATTTATTTTATAACAAAAAAGAATGTATAGGACATTAGAAAAACAATGTCAAGAAACACAACTGTTATGAATGCCATATTATTTTCAAAAGAACAATTTACAGTAAAAATGAAATCCAAAAATGACCCTATTTTCACTCAAAATTCTTTTTCTTTAACTATCTTAACTAATTTTTTATATACGTACGTAGATTTTCTTTCGGTTTGTCACACAAGTACAACAATATGATGGTTACATATGTGTGACTTATTTAGTTCACTGATAAGTATATTTTTAAGGTGCATCCACTTAAGTGTGAAATTATCTAGTTTATCATTCTTTATAGCTGAGTAGTATTCCATCACATAGAAATACCACAGCTTTTTTGTCCATTCCTCAGTCGAGGGGCATTTAGGTTATTTCCAAGATCTGGCTATTATGAACTGGACAGTTATGAACATAGGTGCACATACATCACTGGGGTATGATGTTTTTAGTTCTTTTGGGAAGATACCCAGAAGGGGAATAGCTGGGTCAAATGGGACCTCCAATCCTAGCTTTTTGAGGAATCTCCACACTGACTTCAACAGTGGTTGCACCAACCTACATTCCCACCAACAGTGGAGAAGGGTTCCTTTTTCTCCACAGCCCCTCCAGCATTTGTTATTGGTTGACGTTTTAATACTAGTCATTCTTTCTGGGGTGATTTGGAATCACAGTGTAGTTTTCACTTACAGCTCTGGATTGACCAGTGCTACTGAACATTTTTTCACATATTTATTTGCCATTTGTACTTCTTCATCTATAACGTGTGTATTCATCTCAGATGCGCATTTTTGGATTGGGTCTTTAAATCTTGGAGGACTGGTTTTTTAAAGCTCTTTATACATTCTCAATAGTAATTCTTTATCTGAGGGACAGCTGGCAAACATTTTCTCCCACATTGTGGGTTGTCTCTTCACTCTGTTGGTGATTTATCTTGCTGTGCAAAAGCTTTCCAATAGGATGAGATCCCATTTGTTGATTCTTTGCAATAGTTCCTGTGCAATCTGACTTTCATTCATAAAGTCTTTGTTTACACCAATGTCTTCAAGAGTTTTACCTACTCTATCTTGCAACAGATTTAATGTTTCTTTTTAATGCTGAGATCTTTAATCCACTCAGATTTTAACTTAGTACATGGTGAAAGATATGGGTCCCGTTTTAAACTTTGGCATGTGGAAAGTCAGTTTTTCCAACATCATTTATTAAAGAGGCTATCTTTCTTTCAGTGAATGTGTTTGGCACCTTTGTCAAAGATAAAGTAGCTTTGTGTGTCTGCAGTTGTTTCTGCATCTTCTAATCTATTCCATTGATCTTTGGGTTTTTTTTCTTTTGGCCAGTACCCCACTATTTTATGACAGTAGCTTAATAGTATAATTTCAGGTCAGGAATTGTGATGCTCCCTGACTTGTCTTTGTTGCCCAGGATCACCTTTGCTATTCTAGGTCTCTTCTGGTTCCAGATGAATTTTAGGATTGTTTTCTCTAATTCTGTGAGGTATGCTATTGGAATTTTGATGGGGATTGCATTGAATCTGTATAACAATCTTGGAAGTATGGCCATTTTGACTATATTGATTCTTTCTACCCAAGAGCATGGGCTATCTCTCCATTTTCTAATATCCTCTTCAATCTCCTTTTTCAGAGTACTATAGTTTTCAATATAGAGGTCTTTTACATCTTTTGTTAGAGTGATTCCTAGCTATTTCACTTTTTTGGATGCTATTATAAAAGGTATTGTTTCCGTGGTTTCTCTCTCAGTGAGATTGTTATTCTTGTATAAGACTTTTTATTTGGAGAGAGGGTCACATTAATTTACTAAATTGCCCAGGCCATACTTGAACTTACGATCTCCTGCCTAAGCCTCCCAGAGTTCAAGAATTGCAGACTTGAGCTACCATGCTCTATTGTTCTGGGAATTGAGCCAAGAGCCTTGCACAGGCTAGGCAAGTGCTCTACCACTGAGCTATATCCCCAGTCCTTTTTATTTTTTATTTTGAGATAGAGTCTTACTAAATTGACCATTCTGGTGTTGAATTTTCAATTCTCTTGCCTCAGCCTCCCAAGTTGCTGGGGTTATAGACTGATACCATTGAATCCAGCTAATGCACAGGTTTTTAATTTTTATTTCTCTCAGGTGTATATCTAAGAATAAAATTGCTGAATCAGATGGTAACTGTTTGATGAATCATGTGGTAACTTTGTTTAAATTTTTGTAGAAATTACAGATTGTTTTCCAAAGTGGATGTATCATTTTATTGTCCACCAGCAGTACACTATGGACCCAGTTTTTTCACATCCTTGTCAACGTTTTTTATTATTTGTCTTTTTGATCATAGTTATCCTAATGGGTGTGAAATAGTATCTCACTGTCTTGAGTATGTTTAATGTTAATTTTTGGAGTGCTGGGTATTGAACCCATGGTCTTTCACATGCTATGCAAATGCTCTACCATGCAGCCAGATATTATCTTTTTTTTTAAATTCTGATAAAACATGCATTGCCTAAAACTTACCATCTTAACCATTTTAAGTGGGAACTAAGTATGTTCACATTATTGTATTGTTGGGCAGCCATTTTCCAGAAATCTTTTTGGCTTGCAAAATTGATGCTCTATACTATTGAACAACTCTCTTTTTCCCACTCCATGCCCTGGAAACCAACATTCTCCTTTTTATAAGTCTGATTAATATTGGTACCTCATATAAATGGAATCATGTAGTATTTGTATTTTTGTGACTGGCTTATTTCATTTAGCATAATGTCCTCAAGGTTCATCTGTGTTGTAGCATGTGCCAAAATTCCCTGCTTGTTGAAGGCTCAATTATATTCTACTGTACTGATAGACCATGTTTTGTTTATCAACTCATCTGTCAATGGACATTTGCTCCCACTTTTTGGCTGGTGTGAATAATGCTGCCATGATCTTGGGTGTGTAAATATCTGTTCAATTCCTTGGTTTTAATTCTTATGGATATATACCTAGAAGTGTAATTACTGGTAATCATGGTAATTCTATTTTTGATTTTTTGAAGAATTATCATACTGTTTTCCATAATGACCATATCATTTTACAGTTCCATCAATATTATACAATGCTACCAGTTTCTCCATATCCTCACCAACACTTGTCATCTTCAGTTTTTTGATAGTAGACACCTCAGTGGGTATGAGGTTGTATTTGAGTGAGGTTTTTGATGTACATTTCCCTAACGGCTAATGCTGTTGGGCATTTTTTCATGTGCTTGTAGATCATTTTATGACTTCATTGTAGAGATTTCTGTTAAGATCATTTGACAATTTTTAAGTCGGATTATTTTTGTCTTATTGTGAGTAGTAGAATCTTTATGCATTATAGATACAGATCCCTTATAAGAAACATTGCAAGCATTTTCTCTCAATCTGTGGGTTAGGTTATCTTTCTACTTTCTTGATGGTATCCTTTAAGGAACAAAAGTTTAGTTTTGGTGAAGTCTAATTTATCTATTTTTTCTGTCATTGGTTGTGCTTTTGGTTACATATCTAAGAAGGTTCTTCCTAACCCAA
Source organism: Dasyprocta punctata (assembly GCA_004363535.1). Taxonomy (NCBI): domain Eukaryota; kingdom Metazoa; phylum Chordata; class Mammalia; order Rodentia; family Dasyproctidae; genus Dasyprocta; species Dasyprocta punctata. The sequence continues at coordinate 11,275 of RJWM01040967.1, forward strand.
AGTCATGAAGATTTATTCCTATATTTTCTTTTGCCAGCTATTCTCTAGAGGACTAATATCTAAAATACATAAAGAACTAAAATAATTAGATCTCCCAACGTAAAGTGGCAAGTGAAATGAACAGACACTTCACAGAATAAATACAAATGACCAATAAATACATGAAATGCTCAATATTGTTGGACATTAGAGAAATACAAATTAAACAACACTGCAATTCCACCTTACCCCAGAAAAACTGGCTACCATCAAGAAATCAAATAATAAGAAATACTGACAAGGTAACAGGTAAAAAGGAAACCTCTATATTGTTGGTGCAAATGGAAACTCATACAACTAATTAGAATGGAAGTTCCTCAAAAAAAGGAAAACTAGAAATGTCATTTGATCCAACTATTTCCCTTCTAGTTATCTTCTGAAAAAGTTAGAGACATCATGTTACAGTGATATATGTATTCCCATGTTTGTAGCATTACAACTCATAATAGTTAAATCTTGGAAGCAGCCTGTATATCTATCAATATATAAATGGATAAAGAAAATATGGTATTTACATGCAATGGAGTACTACTCTGCCATACAGGAAGATAAATTTGAGTCACGTGTAGAAAAGTGGATGCACCTTGAAAGCATGTTAAGTGAAATTAATGGCACTAAAGATTAAATATTGCATGATTTCCTTTGTATGAGAAACTCAAAAGATAAGTAATAGAAAATAGGGAGATAGATCTTAATGGGGAAGGGGATCAAGAGATGGAGAGAAAGGTGAGAGAAGGCCAAGAAAGGCCACACAAGGAATGTAAACATTATGTATTGCAAATATGTACTAATAAAAAATAAAGTGCTGTAAGTAATTTTCTTTAAAAAAGAGTTTTTTTCCCTTCTTACATTTCAACCTGTGGTCTATTTTGAGTTTATTTTTGTTCATGGTATGAAAAAAGAATTTACGTTCATTCTTTTGTGTGTGGATACCAAGTTGTCCTAGCACCATTTGTTAAAGACTTTTCTCCATTTGTCTTAGCACCTTTGACCATAGATATGAGGGTTTATTTCTAGGCTCCTCTATTCCACTGATCCATATGTTTGTTTTTATGTCACTACCACATTGATTACTGTATCTTTATAGTATGTTTTGAAATTGGAAAACATGAACCCCCAATTTCATCCTTGTTTTACAAGACTGTTTTGATGATCTGGGTACTTTGGATTTCCATATGAATTATAGAATCAGCTAATCAATTTGTGCAATGAAGTCAGATGGAATTTTTTAAAATTTTATTTTAAAGATAGTAAAATCCAACAAAAACATAACAGAACAAAGTCAGTCAAAACAAAGCAGTAGAACTGGTACAGAACTTCAAAGAAAGATGCTAGGAAAACAGCTACTATAGTATTTCTTGTTATCATCACAATAGTTGACCACTCCATCAGGTATAGTAAAATCAAACCAAAAACAAGACAGAATAAAACCAATAAAAACAGAATATGAAATAAAGAAAAAAATTACTCAGGATCAAGCAAAAACAATGAGAACAATATTGGGCCTCAAAGATAAGACAGAAGGGAATCCCCCATATTTGCTACATTGCATACTGTCATCTTCCCGAGAGATGTTCAGACTGCCGGCCCCAGGCCTGCAAAATCAACCAAACAATACAAACATTTAGCTGCTTTAAGTACCATAGTTGCTATCAACTTAGCCAGTCCTCCAAAGAGGGGGACAGAGTCCTTGATTCTTAGCCCATGTGCTGGTAGGTGTATGAAGAAAATATCACCTATAATCACATCAACACAGCTACTATCATTTTAATATATTTTCTTTAATAACTTTCATATTTAAAATTTATATAGGTACAATTATAGTGTAAGGTAATATTTTTGTCATCATAATTTCTTATTTTTGCCAAACATTGTATTTTAAAAAATTTAAAAATAACCATGAGTCAGTGCCATTCACGGACTGCAGAGGGAGAGAACCAGACCTCGCCAGGAAGTGATCCTGACTGGGAAACCATATCATTTTCATTATTTTGTTGGGTTGGGTTTTATTCTCTTTTGTTTGATTATGTTAAATATGATGGCATGAGCAGCTATTTGAAAGATTGCAAGAGATATTATGGTAGCCACTTTGGATTTACTTTTGGCTTGTTTTGAAGTACTTTATTGCATTCATTGTTTTTTGTTGTTTCTATTGTATTCTGTTCAGTTTGATTTTTACTATGTCTGAAGGTATCTGCAGCTACTTGAAGATAACAAAAGGCATTATGGCAACTGTTGTTGGTTTCGTAAGGTTTTGAAGTCCTGTATCACTTATACTGGTTTATTTTGGTTGGTTTTATTACTTTATTTTCCTTGGTTTTATCTTCTTTAAGATAAAAAAAGTTTAAATCAGACTCATATGTGTAAGCATTGCTTTGTCTCCCTAGTGTGAGAAGCTGAAAGGGTAAATAAGATATTATAAATGTATATTAATTCTGGAAAAAATGTCATGTTAGCTTTCCAAAGTTTTTATTCTTTTTCAAAATTGTTTTAATGATTTTAAATCTTTTGAATTTTCATATCAATTTTAGAAAAGCCTGCCAATTAGAAAAAAACTGGAACTTTCATTAGAATTAGATTATTACATCAGTTTTTGGAAAATTGTTAACTTTAAGTGTTTCACCTTAAAATGTTTCTTTAAATCTTCAATATCTCTGTAATGCTTTCTGGTTTTCCTTATATAGGTTTTGTAAAATTTGTAGTGAGATTTGCTACTATTTCATATCTTAATACTCTTGTAAATGATGTGTTTTGTTTTTGTTTGTCACTATGAAGTGGAAGTGTAGTTGCTTTTCAATAAACATTTATTAAAATTAAAAAAATTTCAAGAGATAAATTGAGGAGCTTGGCATGTAGCTCAGTGGTAAAGTGCCTGCCTGGCATGCATGAGCTCATGGGTTCCATCCCCAGTACCACAAAAAAATAAAATTTGAATGAATTTTAAAGTGGTCATCTGTGTGACAACCACTTAAATTCTACAGATGTAAACATTTTTTTCTTGCTTTTTTGTGGTGGTGGAGATTGAACTCAGGGCCTTGTGTATGCTAGACAAGTGTTCTACTATAGAGCTCTTACAATTGTAAATATCTTAACTATATTTGTTTTATCACATATCCACCTAACTATCAACCCATCTTATTTTTTGGATATATTTCAAGGTGAGTTGCTGATGTTAGTATATTTCTCCCTAAATGCTTTGGCATGCATATCACTAACTAAAATCCAATATTTTAGTATAACTCTTTTTTGAGGTAAAAGTTACATATATACAACACTTGTGTGTATACCATTTTGTATCTTGCCTCTTTATTGAGTACATAATAAATATTTCCTCATGTTAAAAACAGTTTCCATGAGTGCTATTTTAAGTGGGTGAATTATGTTTGATCAAGGGTATTTATCATAATTCATCTATGTATTTCTTCATTGGATATTTGTATTGTTCCTTGTTTTTCGCTATTGCAAATAATGATATGAGGAACATTATTAAGTTCAAAGATTATACCTCCATATATTTTAGACTTTTCTTTTTTTTTTAATTTTATTTGAGCGAAGAAAAACAAAACAAACAAAAACTACAACAACAACAACAACAAAAAAACGACATATATAGTAAAAACAACAAGCAAAAGAGACAAGCAAACAACTAGAGTTAATACACAACATTGCAGGTTTACAAAACCGGAAGATAGAAGCTTGACAATGGTTGCAATTTGCGCATCGTTATCTTTAAAATGGTTTCTTACATTAACAGATATAGACATGCAAGATTGATCCAATCATATGAGTATTAATTGTTCCCTCTCAATAACGAATACATTGAGCAGTGTTCTTTTTAGTTATCTTACATATA
>RJWM01040968.1:0-15132 GCA_004363535.1 Dasyprocta punctata
TTTTGTGTGTTTTAGGATAATTCTTGTACAGAAAAAAAAGTGCCCTCCTTTGTAATCAACTTTGATGCTTACAAAAATTAAACCAAAATGTTTTAAACTACATAAACCTATTGAGGTATTTTAGAAATGGACTTCCAGAACAATGGCAAATTTTCACAAAATTCTGCTGTGTTTATAGGGCAACTCTCGGATTTGTTGAAATATACACTGCACTTAGAGAAGAGCAGACTACTTCTAAGCAGCGCTGTGACAAAATAATAGCTTATTCCTAAGGTCTTCATGTAATTTGATCAAGACCAATGGGTCTGAGCTTCAAATGAACAAGTTCAACTATGTCCTACAGAGACAGGCTTTCATGAAAACTAAACAATAACTGAGGAATTTGAACATTCAGTTTATTACACTGAGGCCAGTGAAGCCATAGCACGGGGTTGAGGGGGGAGACTTCAGTCATTCGGGACAAAGTAGATAATTTTATAAAGCCAAAATCAAAAGACTTTAGACACAGAAGAATTCATTAAGTATGAGGAAGTAAAGTAAAACACAGAATTTACAAATATATTTAAATTTCAGACCTGGGAAATGGACTCTACACAGCCTCCTAGGGCACAAGAGAAACACGTTAGATGTTCAGACAGTTTATCATTATCCACTACCTTAGCTAACAATACAACTTAAATGCATGTTCAGGAAGGGATCTGGCCTTCTTTCAATTATTAACAATTAACAGTTAAGCTGGGCATGGTGGTACAGGCCTATAATCCCAGCCCTCTGGAGGCTGAGGCACGAGAGGTCAGCCTGAGCTAGAGTGAGACCCTGTCCCAAAAAACAAACAAACAAAAACAAATAAAAAGAAAGAAAAAATATTCACATTTAACATTTTTACATCTTGCATTTTCCTAAGCCTTTTTACTTTTATGGTCAGATTTGATTATGAAATAAGAGTTGTGGAGCAGGACGTGCTGACGCCGCGCTGCAGTGGAGCCTTCCAGGCCCCGGAACTGTTCCCCCACCCGCCTTTGTCCTTTACATAATTAGTCTCCGTATTCCTCTCCACACTGATGCACAGAAGGAAAAATTTCCTCCTTCCACTGGGCTCGTGCGGCGAGAGGTCGGTGAGAAGCAGCACGAAGCGTGCAGTAGGTTACGAGGCCAAGAGGGCGTGGAGCAGCCCGGTCTGCTGCGGTCATGCGGGCTGCAGGCGCGTGCGGACATGGGGAGCGGGGCCTCCGCGGGCGCCCTCAGCTTTAAACCTGCAGGGCGGAGATGCCGCCCGGCCTGCGCCTCTGCGCCCATCGCGAAGCGCGCGGGATCCCGGGGGTTAGAGGCCACTTTCTAAGCTATGAAATGGGCACTTTACTGAAGAGTTTCTCCAGGACTCCCAGGGCGGCGTAAGTGTCTCTGACAGCGCCCCAGAGAGTCATCAGGCGCCCGGAGAACATTCGCTGAACTTCAGTTTGCTCTGAATTTAGGACTGGAGAACTGCAGAGCTGGGAAGGTGCACCTAAGCCCTCTAACTTCTGATCGTTGGCTCAGATTTGGGAAACAAGCCGGCGTGGTGGTTTATGTCTGCAGTTTCACACAATGGGAGGCTGAGGCAGGAGGATCACAAATGTGAGCAGGCCTGGGCACCTGGGTGATTTAGAGAATCCTGTCTCAAAATTTAAAAAATTTAAAAAAGGGTAGGAGATGCAGATCAATGTCAGCTAATCACTAACACCACTGACACACAGCGAATTACTTTTACAGCTAGTCTCATTGGTGAATGGCTGACTTTATTTCTTTGACAGTCTTCATCTCCGGTTTTTGGAAAGTCAGGCTTCCCAAACATGCCTTCTATGTCTAGATTATTTGGAGCAGTGGAAACATCTGTATGTGGAAGACCAAAAAGATGTTGAAAATAAATCTCCCTCCAAATCTGGGTGCTGTTTTGTGATTCTGCTTGCCCTTGCACTAGAACAAGATACAATTCTAGGCAACTAAGTTAGATATTAACATACAGTCAGCAAGAAACAAGATCCTCTAGGAACTCAGCACAAAAAATAAGACATCAGCATTATAAACTGGGTGTGGTGGTGCCCACACACCTGTAATCTGGAGGGTGAGGCAGGAAGATCTCTGCAAGTTTCAGGCCAGCCTGGATTACAGTGAGTTCAAGGTCGGCCTAAATTACATAGAGAGACTCTATCACAAAAAAAAAAAAAAAAACAAACAACTAAAACAAAAAATAAAAAAGGAAGAAGCAGCAATGGGAACCAGCCAGGCCCCCCTGCCATCCTGAAGGATAAACAATGCTTTGAGATCATACCTTAATTAGTGCCATCTGTCCATCAAGTCCTGATGGACATCAGTCGCCCAGGTGAGTGACCAGAGCATCCGGACCTATCCCTTCCCAAAACACCTTTGTTCCTTCACTGTGTGCCTGCTACGGGCGGGCGTGACGGGTTTCCCTACCGGGTCAGTGTCAGCTGAGCGGCTATACTTGCAATTCCGTAGGTCGATCGTAGTCTGACCCACTTTGTGACTTTGCTGTATGAATTACCCTGACCTTGCCCTTTGGCCTTGGTGGCCACTCCAGGAGCTATGCTTCCCCTTATTTCCCAACAAAACTCTCCTGACTTCCTCCCTTGGTTCACAGCTTCATTCCTCAGTGTTGTGGTGTGACAGAAAAATTCGAGAGTTTAAAACCTAGCTAGCAGCTCACAGCATATTGAGACAGGATGTGCTCATCCGACAGGACCCCTGAGGACCACCAAGCCCAGTCAGCTTCGACTGACTGCAGCCAGCGACTTTCAGTGCTTCTGTTTTCCTACAAAAAATACATCTTATTTTACTAAGGTGTTCCAAGGTCTGTCTAGCCAAGGATAGGACAAGGACAGACGTGGTACCACCCACCTCCTTGCCTAACTGCCTCCTAAGAGTCTCCCACCTTATGATACAAAAATCCCTGAGTCTGCCCAATTTGCCTAACAACATATGATGTAGTCTGTAACTGTTTCGCTATTGGCTTTTGTACTTCCTGCTCACAAACCCTATATAGCCAAAACTCAAAGCTGTCTCAGGGCTGGTGATTTGGAAGTGGTCTTCCCACCAGCCGCCAGTATAATAAATACTTTGTTTTCTAGCTCCTTGGTGCAAAGTGTCTTCCTGTCACTTTGACCGGGTTTCCTCAACAGTGTGACCACAAAATCGGCACATTTGACATCTGATAGGTCGGGAGTTAGGCCATCTGGGGAGAGCCCATTTCCCGGCTCTCAGAGCAGCACCTCGGTGCTGTGCCCTCTGTCGCACGAGGGACAGGACGGCACCCTTTGCTTTGTGGGTGAGAGCGCTGACCCACTCTCAGGTCCCGGAGGCCCCGCCCCCAAGGCTGGGTTTGGCTTCCGGGCAGGAAGTCCCTCGGGGCCGTGCCTTCCACAGTACCGGGCGTGGACGTGGTGTCCCTGGAGGGGACACTCACTCTGGTGGGGTGGTTTGCTAATGGTGTTTTTGGGTAGACTTTTTGGAGAAACTTCTAACCATCGCTCCTGGGGCCAGGCCTGAGTCCCAAGGGATTCTGCAGCCCATAGAAAGCGTCCATGACGTTCATCAAAACCACACTGCAGTAACGGGAAAGGAGAGCAATGCGGACACACCGGGAACCATTCTCTCTTTTTTTCTGACATCATGAACATAAATGGCAAAAAACAAAAGCTAAGTCAAGGCTCAGTCAGCCCTGCCTGCTCCCTGGGTTCACACCTGAGCACCCCTGTGCCAGGGTCTCCGCAGCCCTGCCTGGCTGTGACCCCAGCCCTGCGGGCTGTGCTCCCCGTCACCGGTACTGACCGAGCCATTACTCTCACCATCAGCAAGTCCGAGCGTCTCTTACAGAACGTCACTCCCAGGCACTGGTCTTTCTGCTTCTGTGTCTGCCGAAGCCCTCGGGCAACTCGGCACAGCAGAGAAGGTTTCTCTCTCTCACCCTGACATCCAGTTTTGGAGATGTCTGAGAAACAAAGTAAAAAAGTGCAAGAGCTTAGCCGGGTGTGGTGGCGACGGGTTTGTAATCCCAGCAATCTGGGAGGCTGAGGCAGGAGGACTGTAGGTTTGAGCCCAGTCTGGGCAGTTTAGCAACTTAGTGAGACCCTGTCTGAAACTAACAAAGAAAGGGCTGGGAGGCTGGACGTGGTGGCACAGGCCTATGATCCCAGCACTCGGGAGGCTGAGGCAAGCGGATCATTACAAATTGGAGACCAGCCTGGGCTATAAAGTGAGCTCAAGGCCAGGCAGAACTGCATAGTGAGGCCCTGTCTCAAAAAGACCAAAAAGAAAAAAAGAAAAAAGAAAAAGAAAAAAAGACCTGGGAGTGTAGCTCTGTGTGAAGGTTCTGGATTCAGTCTTCAGTACCTCAAAGAAAAAAAAATAGCTTAATAATGGAAAGTAGTCTGTAGCATGTTTCAGGCATGAAACAGGAACTGGAGGGATGCCAGAGAGGAGCAGGAAGGCCAAGCTGGGCACAGGAGGGAGCAAACCACAGCACACCGCACCGCGGGGGCCTCTCTGCGCAAGGGCTACTTTGAAATGACCGGTTGGTGGGACCACAGACACAGGAGAAACTGAAAGCAGAGAAAGCGCAGCTTTTGAGAGGGGCACTCAGATCTACGGAGGAAGTGTCTGCCACCACGGCTGACTCCTCACAGCAGGGCGAAGGCAGAGCTCCAGCCAGAGGGACTCTTGGCAAATGTGCAAGGCCAGCCTCACCCTCCGGCTCCATGTTTGCAGGCTTCTGTCACCGCAGCCTTTCATCCGTCTCTGCTGCTGCTCAAGATCGTGTTTAAGTCTGAGTCTGAGCCACTTTTGTGACACCGACTCATTCTCTCCGGGCATCCCATACATATGAAATGTGCATGTTAATAGACTTCAGTCAGCCCCACTGGTGTAGGACATCCCGGTTCAGATACTTGTTCCCTCCCTACATATGCATGACTACTGCACAAACTGCGGGGGAGAGTGTTAGGTAAAACCAGGAGGCCCTGGGTAGGAAAACTTTGTACACTGAGTGTTGGAGACCACTACGAAGCAGCTCTGAGCAGGATTTAAAATTAACTAAATGGCTTTTTATTTATCTGTGAGCCTGTCCAAGGCCTAGGCCCCTTGCCTGGCGACGGGAGCTGATTCATAGTAAGGAGCCTCTATGAATCACTGGTCTTGGCTGAGGTCTGTAGTGGCCAATGAGGTCAGAGATACCTCAGAGGGCAAGATGGAGTCTGTAGCTGATGACATCTTGGCTCTACAATCAATTATGTAAATAGAGACTACAGCTACAGGCATCTTACCCTGCAGGCATCTCAGTCCCACCACAAATGCCATCTTGGAGATAAGATAGTTCTCCTTTTTTTGGAATTTTTACTACTTGGAGATGTCCTTGAAGTGACTCCCAAGGTCCTGCTCAGTTCCGGCACCTCCCTCAGTGTCCCCTCTCTTTGTCTGCTATGGAAATAAATATGGGTGGTCCAGAGAAGCTCTTGGTCTTCGCCCTCATCTCAGCTACAGAGTCAAGAACTCTGTAAGGGCTTTGATCCTCCTGGAGCCCTAAAATCATACCACTTGTCTCATTTATTTAAACTTTTGCCGTACACTCATTTGGAAGATTGGGGTTCTAGGTCAGGTTCCCAATAATTGAGCAGCAAATCTGGCTGTTTACCAGGAGACAAAAGTATTGAGAGGTCACCAAGGTGGGGCATACTTTGTAATCCCAGCATCCCAGTGGTCTGGGACACTGAGGCAGGGTGATTAAAGTGTTACAGGCAACTGAGTTAGACAGAAATATTACAGGCAGTCAGACAGGGCTAGGCCCTCAAAGGAACCGGTACAGAAGACCAGATACCTTGTGACCTTGGAAGAGATACACACCTCTTGCTGTGGGCCAGATCTCAAGACAAAAGGCAAAACAAATGCAACCACACCCTAAGTATAAACATTAAGGATTAGGGGTGGATCATCTTGAGAAGACTGAAATTACTGTCCCAATCCCCTAATCCATAAGAATGCTCGCTTACTACATGACTCGCTTCCCCATTTGCCCTTGATTTGGTCAATCTTACCTAAACAATTAATCTTATTGGTTGACCAGAGTTCTGTCCCACCTCAAGCCCATCTGCCTTGAGAGTTCCCAGTTTTCCCCATCATGGTTTTGCTCTATAAAAGTCACTAGAAAAGACAGGGTCTTTGGCAACCCACTCGGGCCCCCTTCTGTCCCTCAGACAGAAGTTTTCTTTCTCTCAATAAATATATTCTGCTCTTACCCTCCGTTGTTCCTAAAATTCATTCTTCGATTTTAGAGACCATGAACTCGCACCAGACATATAGTAGGTTGGGAGTTTCATTCCCCTATATCATTTGGAGGTCTGAGACCATTTTCCTATATCATTTGGAGGTCTTATGCTGAGATCGTTACCCTATATCAAAAGGGTTGACCCCACCCCAGGCATTTATTTATTTACTTTGAAATAAAGTCTGTAGCCCAGGCTGACCTCGAACTCCAAGTGACCCTACTACCTCAGCTTCCTGAGTGTTAGGATTACAGGCGTTTACCACCACACCTGGGTCAGACAGGCAATTTAGTGATTTAGACAAAATTTGTCTCAAAATAAAAAATTAAGAGGGCTTTGAATTGGGTGTGATGGCACATGCCTATAATCCCAGCATTTGGGAGGCTGAGGCAGGAGAATTGCTTCAAGCAGAAGCCAGTCTGAAACTTTACAAACAAAAAACACCACACAAAAGGGTTGGGGATGTAGCTTCCTGGGAAGGTGCCTAGTGTGATCTTCAGTATCACCAAAAAAGAAAAACACTGCGAAGTCTTTCTGGAGCCAACTGTGGGTCAGCAAATGGCCCATGGAGTGTTAGGAAGGCAAGGATGCCTCATTTATCTGAGTAACACACATGGGAACTAAAATACAGTCAACATCTCTCTGGAAAATACCCCTCTCCTAATGTGAAAAAATACAATTATTTATCCCAGTTAATCAACAATGATTTATTGGGCAAAACAAAAAAATGTATTTATTGACAAAAACAAAAAAGAAACATTTTGAAAGTACTTAATGTAAATAAACAATATTCTCAGATGCGGTAGCGGAGATCTTTGGAATCATTCACTTTATTTCCTTCACAGTGCGGTGGGATGGGGGAGAATCAGCAAAGAATCTGCTTGGATAGCCTCGAAAATACTTAGATCTCAGAAAAACAAGCAAGTCCATGCTGAGGCAGTACAAAAATGGGGTCCACTAAGGTCAAGAAGAGAAACCATGGCCGGGCATAGTGGCACATGTCTGTAATCCTGGTACTTGGGAGGCTGAGGCAGGAGGATTGCTGTGAGTTCGAGGCCAGCCTGGGCTACAAACTGAGTTCAAAGCCAGCCTGAACCACATAGCTAGACCTTGTCTCCAAAACAAAAGAAAAAAGAAAAAGAAAAAAGAGAGAGAGAAGAAAAAGAAGAAAAGGAAGAAGAGAAACCATAAGAGATTTACTGAAGCAAAGTTTTATGTGACACGGAGCCTTCAGAAGTAGAGCCCAAAGCAGCAGGGGAAAGCTGCAGGCTAAAAACTGAACATAAATTACTTCAGTTCCGCTGGGCATGACGGCACAGGCCTGTCATCCCAGCACTTGAGAGGCTGAGGCAGGAAGATTGTTTCAAGTCAAGACCAGCCTGGGCTACAAAGTGAGTTCAAGGCCAACCTGAACTGCATAGTGAGACCCTGTCTCAAAAAGACAACAAACAAACACACAAACAAGTGTTTAGATTTGAGGACGAATGGACGGCTGTGCACACAGTGCCTGGACATGGCGCGTGACCTGAGAGCGACAAAGAGGACTCAGTCGCAGTGAGGCCGGTGGGCCCGTGTTCCCCAGGTCCTGGAGAGGGCGGCACAGGACAGGGCCTGGAGCTCAGCATTCAGAGGAGGAAGCAGACATCTTCCCAGGCTTTAAGGCTCATTTTGGAATGCTAGTTTCTCCTTTCTTAAGGAACAGGAATTCTGATCCCCCCTCCCTGCCACACACACACACTGGGGATTGAATTCAGGGCCTTCACACTGGGCTGCAGCCACTGCCCTTTTTAATTTAATTTTTTTTTCTTTTTTGAGATGGAGCTTCTCTCAGTCATTGAATGGCCTAAGTTGGGCTCAAGGTTTTCATCCTCCTGCCTTACTCTCCCAATCCTGGCTGAATTCTGGTTTCTACAACTTGTTTTGGGAGGAAAACAGAGGCAGGAGACAGCAGAGTACTGGGCCTTTGGCCTACTAAAGATTAAAAGTATGATTTGTGCTTTCCTCTGAGGCAGTGAGGTATTTAAAAGCCTTTTTTTTTTTTTTTTTTTTTTTTTTGCTAACAAACAGAACCATGATTTGGTGGTGCATTACTATAATTCCAGCATTTGGGGAGGCTGCAGCAGGAGAATCACAAATTAAAATACAATGTGGGCATATTAGTGACATAGCCAGGCCCTGTCTCAGAATTTTAAAAACATTTTTGAAAGGCTGGGAATGTGGGAATGTTGTACCTAAATTTCATTCTTCGATTTTAGAGAACATGAACTCGTACTGGACATCTAGTAGGTTGGGAGTTTCATTTCCCTATATCAAAACCACTCTCTCTCTCTCTCATTTTTTGAGAACAGGAGATGGAAGGGAATCAGTTATTCGCCTACTGTTTCTTTAAGATCACAGTGCCGCTGAGCAGCGAGTCTGCATCAGGAACTTTCCCACCTCGGAGACTGGAGGCTACGCACAAAACCGCAGCCTCTCAGGACGGCCTGACCATTGTCAGCCATAAAGAACACCAGGTTCTCCCAGCCCATTATCATCTCCAAGTTCTCAAGTACAAAGAGGTACATTTACTCAGATCCCCTTGACCATTAGTAATTAAAGGCTTTTCCTGCAGATTTGTGCTTTAGTTTTAATTTCCATTATCACTAAAAGCAAAGACACACACTAGCCGGCGACACGTTTTCCTTTAATTCTAAGTACTCAGCTGGCCAAAGCGCCATAGTCTGGGACACCGCATTCTCGAGGCTAACCACGATCAAGCCATCAAAACAGAGACCTTCCATAGCTTGTTACACGGGAGAGTAGAATATTCCACCCCAAAATAAGTCACTTGGGTATAAGAATTATTTTGAGAAAGAGCAGACAGAAAATTGTTTAAAGGCCCCATCTTTATAAAGAGCAGTTTCCGAGATGAGGCCTCCTGGACCACAGCAGAAGGGAAGGACGCCGGGCGTTCTCATCACCTGGGCTGACAGGATCTGAGTAACTTTCCCCGTAAATTCAATCTTTGTTTGTCTGGGCTTCACCCCTTTTATGCAAGGCCTCCCCTGTGCATATTTAAGAAACTTCTCCACTGTTAATGAGTTTGATTTGTAGGCCCAGCCACCAGCTCTGAGCCTTGGGGGAAGAGGCTCCTTTCCCTACAGTTTCCTGGGCCAACAAGCAGCTCCCAAGGTTTCTCAGCGACTGCCGAGTCCACCACAGGAGCCATTTAAGGAGGCCGACTGCTCGGGGGTTCCTATTAGCTGCCAGGGAAGAGACTGCTGAGTATCCCGCCAGCCCACACGGGTCCGCACTTTCCAGGTACGCACCTGGATTCTCTAATCAGCAAGAGGCCGGCCAGGAAGCTCCGTGAGAAATAGGCTGGTTCTGGGAACAGGGGCTTACGGCGCACTTGGGTCGACTCACTCCTCCGGTCTGAGACGTTTGTGCAAGCAATAATGAGAGCGCGGGGAGTGTTTCCGCCGCCCCATGGAAACGGAGGGGAAAGGCCTGCCTCGCTCGGCTGCGCGAAGTGTTTCTAACCAGGGTGAAGAAAATATTAAAAATCACTTCTGCGCACAAATACGGCAAGTGTGGGAAGGGAAAGGAAGTAACGGGTAAGGAACAGGAAACAAACTGGAGAAAAGCGAGGACTACACTGCATCCGAGCCCCTGTGAAACGCGCAGGGCCCCAAATCGCTGCGCTCGCCCGGAGCGGGACGCGGGGCTCCGACAGCCTCCAGGACGCAGCTCCAGGAGCCACGGAGTCCCGGGTCCGACCCAAGGGGCAACCTACGGCAGGGGAGGCAAAGGTAGGGGTTTAATACCCCTTCCCCACTTTCCATCAAGACGTGGGGAGGGCGCCCCTTGAAGGTTTTCTGGGCGGTTGCCCGGGGAGCGAACAGTTCTCCATCAGGTCCGAGAACCAGCCGTATAAAAGGTTTCCCACTTTTACATCTTTTATTTTTTTCTGGGAGTCATGTCTTCTCGAGGCTCTAATGGACAGGGGCTCCGTAGGGGCAGTTCCAGGTGCCACAGTCACATGCAGCGCTACGACGTCCTGGGTGTCATCAAGCTGACGCGCGCCCCACGCCTTTGCGGCCAGGGGCCCCAAGGCCACACGATGGCGTTGAACGTTGTACGATCGCCATCTGCCTTTTCATCACTTCCAGAAGTCCCCGGAGCAGCCAGGACAGCGCCAACCATTACTGTCCCTCCGAGTTACACAGTCTTGTTGAGAAACCGTGAATTCTGAACCCCTGTCGCTGCCTTCTCAAAGGTAGGGAGACGGAAACGAAACATACTAGGGTGAGCCGTTAGGACCGCGGCGACACAGCACGAGCCATCGCAGAAGCTGGCGGGCTCTTCTGGTGAGAGTCACTCGCCGGTGCGTGCGGATTAGCGCTTGTCCTATGAATGCGGAACGATGGACGCGACTCCATTGAGGACGAGTTTGCACTCGCGCGTTTTTCCATAAGTTTTGTTTTGATCAAAGTCCCAGTACTTTGAAAACTTGCAAGGCACTTTACACGTTCAAGTCAACATTTTCTTAAGATGTAACACATGGAAGGTAACTTAATGAACCAAAACGAATTTTCGTGCATGTAATATGGAGTCGGAGATTCTCTTTCATAGAGGATTGAAGCGTAAACCAATGGCGTGGGGAGGAGTAGGGAAAGGCAGTCTTCTGTCCAATCAGAGCTCACAGGGCTTTATAAATACCGAGCTTTCCTGGCTTCTGTACTCACTTTGAGTCGAGCCCTATCTACTGCTGTAGCGATGGCCCGCACGAAGCAGACCGCTCGCAAATCCACCGGCGGCAAAGCCCCCCGCAAGCAGCTGGCTACCAAGGCTGCCCGCAAGAGCGCGCCAGCTACCGGCGGTGTGAAGAAGCCGCACCGCTACCGGCCCGGCACTGTGGCGCTGCGCGAGATCCGGCGCTACCAGAAGTCCACCGAGCTGCTCATTCGCAAGCTGCCTTTTCAGCGGCTGGTGCGCGAGATCGCGCAGGACTTCAAGACCGACCTGCGCTTTCAGAGCTCGGCGGTGATGGCGCTGCAGGAGGCCTGCGAAGCCTACCTGGTGGGGCTGTTCGAGGACACCAACCTGTGCGCCATCCACGCCAAGCGCGTCACCATCATGCCCAAGGACATCCAGCTGGCGCGCCGCATCCGCGGGGAGCGAGCATAAAAAGTGGACAAGTAGCCCCGCCTTGTATGTTACCCCAAAGGCTCTTTTAAGAGCCCCTCCACTGTCAGTAAAAAGGCTGTTTCCGGCGCTGTAGAGCCTCTGTTGTAAGCGATGTCATGTTTGCGTACACCAAAGTACAGGCTAGCGGTTCGATGCAATTTTAATATTACACTACTGAAAGTAGTAGTTTACAAGTCCGTAGTTTTGAAAAGCCACACATAGGTGTTGGCTGTGCTTTACTCACGCAGTGTGGCTTAAGTACAAATTGAGTCGGGGTTTTGTGCTTCTGCTAAATGTTCTTCACTGCCCCATTAGTAAACGGTACTAGTTACTACCTGTTCGTGCTGTGTGTCTTAAGGCTAGCGGCAAGCAGCTGTACGTAGCAGCAAGTCTTGCATAAAAATAGCGTCATAGACTAAAACCAGCACTTTCAAGCAGCTTACCAACTGTCCGGTATTTTCAGCTGCTCAGTTTCTTTTTGTTGTCCCGTCACTATAGTTGTTTACCTTTTGGAGTGAACAGCTTGATACCAGGAGACTTAAATGAGGGCAGTCTGCGTGTCCACGGGGAGGTCAGCCAACTGTGCCTCCCGTCTGTATTTTTGAACCTGCTCCTCCAGGTAAGTTTACATTCTCACAGTTTGCCCTATAGCTTAACGTTTTGGGAACGGAATTGCTTAGAAACCCTCGAGCTCTGAGACAGAAGCCTCTTCCTACAATTACCCTCAAGCACCTCCTTAGGGGTAGGAGGGCTTCAAGCTGACCCAGGTTCTATTGTTCTCCCCACTACTTTTAGGGTTTTCCATCTTAGCTGCAGGTGTGTGGGGCAGGTTCGGTGCCTAGCCCAGAGTTGCCAGTAACTAGCTTTGGGGTCTTGAGGGTGGGAGTTACTCATTCTCTCTCTGGGCCTCTGCTTGTACAGCTATAAAATGTGGCGGATGAATTGAAACCTGCAGAGAACAGTTAGAATTACTTCTTGGTGCAGAGTAATGATCAGTGAATGGTAGTGCTTGTCACATTTTGCCTCTAGTCACAGGGCTTGAGAAATTTGAATCTTGTGAAAGGTTTGTGACTGAGAAGCATGGTAAGTGCTTGGTTAGAACATTATATTGTTTAGATCTCTTTTTCTTTAGATTTCAATTTGCTTTGTTCTGAAAGAAACCTGTAGGGCCACCTGTGTCTCTGTGGAGGAGTCCAAAATGCCCCCCAAAGGGCCAGGTACTAAATAAGATTGTGCAAGCTACATATGGTTCTATTATGTATTGTTCTTGGTTTTTTTTTAGCACGTTTGTAAAAACGGAAAGACAATTCTTAGTGAACTGTCAAAAACAGATCATTGCCCATACTTGGCAGTTCCCCTAACCTCCAAAAGCTCTCACAGAGAAGATGAAGCTTTTTGGTGACTTTAAACTTCCCTACATAGGTTTTCACATGTAAGAAGTGCCTGTTGACTTTTATGATCAAAAATATTTTTCTTGAAAAAGAAACTTTTTTTGTGTTACAGAAACTTTCTTCTTTTGGTTTTTGTTACTTTTTTTTTTGTTTTTGTTTTTGTTTTTTGTGTTTTGTTTTGTTTTGTTTTGTTTTGACAGGGTCTCTCTCTGTAGTCAAAGGCTGGTCTTGAACTATATAGCCCAGGTTGGCCTTGAACTAAAGGTAATTCTCCTGCCTCAGCCTCTCAAATCCTGTGATTACAGGTACAGGTCACCACACCCACCTCCTGCTAATTTTAGTATAGATCTAAATAAATGTTTTGATCTCCTTTAATCATACTTGCACAAAAATCCTAATCATTTTCCTTCCATCCAAAATGATAAACATGATCCCCTCCCATTCTAACTTCATTGTCAGTCCCTTGGTTATATGCTGCTGTGTGCTTTTAAACCTCTAAAACCTTCAGTCACTAAATATTTGGTCCAACCTCAAAGTCAATATTCATTCTAAAACACGGGCCCGGCTGCGAGGAAACACCCATCCTGCCAGTCCCTGGCTCCTCACAGACCCTTCCCAGTGGTTGAAGGAAAGAAAGCACGCACTTGGGAAAGAAAGCTCGGCCATCTCAGAGCGCCCCAGGAGTCCAGTCTGCAGAGTGCAGCTCCAGGAAGTTCTGGAATAATTTTCTGCAGGTTTTAGACTTTTTTCTAAAGCAAATTATCTTTAAGTATTTTTCGTCCCTGTTTTAATGAATTAGCTCAGGAAGTAAAGTGAGAACGAACATCAGCAAGAAAACATACATTGATGATTGAAGTTCAATTCAGGTGGTTGGTTCCCAAGGTCAGAGATGGCTGACCAGGTTGTGGGGTCGGTGTGACAGCGAGCGGATCTTCACCAGCTGTAAAATCGATTCTCCTATAAATACATCAGTACGTGAAGGCTGCTAGGAGGCAGGCTTTAAAGTCAAGTCTGTGTGGCTATTTTCAGGCTGTGAGCAACCGCAGCCCTGTGCTTGTGTGATCTGCACAGTTAGAAACAAAGTTTATGCCCAAACCAAGGAATATATTGTTTGCTCTTGCAAAAATCAACCTCGAATTGATGGGCAAATCGTTATACATAACATACCTTGGTTTCTTAGTAAAAGTTTATTGCAACATGTAGCTAAGTAGCAGGACGCCCTCAGCCTGCAGGAGTTTTCCAAGAATCCAAAGGAATTTTCACAGTATTTTTCACTAATTACGCGTGATTCAAAAACACACAGATAAATGTGTGGACCCGGAGACTGTCCTCCTGCTATGGAGCCTCAAGGCGCAAAATTCTGCCAAATGGTTTTCAGGATTTAACCGATTTGAAACACCAACAAACACACTTTGGAGTCCGAGCTGAGCGATTGCGGCCGAGGCTTGTGCCTCGGGCGCTCCACCAATCACAGACCAGCGTCGCGTTATATAAAGCCGGGCCGAGCGCCACAGCCCCGCGAAGCTTGCTTCTGGGTTCGAGTTCGCTCTCAGCTAAATTTTCCTATCGCTATGTCGGAGACCGCTCCCGCCGAAACGGCCGCACCGGCCCCTGTGGAGAAGTCGCCCACCAAGAAGAAGACCACTAAGAAGGCGGCGGGCGCCGGCGCGGCCAAGCGCAAGGCCACCGGGCCGCCGGTGTCCGAGCTCATCACCAAGGCTGTGGCCGCCTCCAAGGAGCGCAACGGGCTCTCGTTGGCCGCGCTCAAGAAAGCGCTGGCGGCCGGCGGCTACGACGTGGAGAAGAACAACAGCCGCATCAAGCTGGGGCTGAAGAGCCTGGTGAGTAAGGGCACCCTGGTGCAGACCAAGGGCACCGGCGCCTCGGGCTCCTTCAAGCTCAACAAGAAGGCGGCTTCCGGGGAGCCCAAGCCCAAGAAGGCGGGTGCGGCCAGGCCGAAGAAGCCCGCGGGAACCGCCCCAAAAAAGCCTAAGAAGGCTGCGGCCGCCAAGAAGGCGGTGAAAAAGACCCCTAAGAAGGCCAAGAAGCCCACAGCGGCTGGGGTCAAAAAGGTGGCGAAAAGTCCCAAGAAGGCAAAACCTGCCGCCAAGCCCAAGAAGGCGACCAAGAGCCCCGCAAAACCGAAGGCTGTGAAGCCCAAGGCAGCGAAACCCAAAGCTGCCAAGCCCAAGACGGCAAAGCCGAAAGCCACGAAGGCTAAAAAAGCGGCGCCCAAAAAGAAGTAGGAAGTTGGCGTGCGA
>RJWM01040969.1:0-14988 GCA_004363535.1 Dasyprocta punctata
TTATTTTGAGACACAGTCTTGTTAAATCCCTGAGTTTCAAGGTTGGGCTCGAATTTGCCATCTTCCTGCCTCAGCCTTGTAGAGTGTGGGGACTACGGGCTGGGCTGCTGTATGCTATTGCTATGTGTTTCTCATGGGCTCCCGGGCCTCCTTTCATCAGGGGCCGTGTGCCTTGGTGTCCCTGAAGTCCAGTGCCAGGCGCAGGGCCCTGCGTCCTCACCGTAGCATCTCAGAGCTGGCCCGTTTCCCTGACCCGAGTTCTCTTCTTTCTTCTGCAGTCTTTGTATTTGAGTCTGTGTTTGCCCTGCGTGGTGATTCACTGCTCACAGGGAGATGGTACACAGGCAGGGCGCGCCGCAGCCGGGGCAGGAACAAGGGCTGGGTGCCGGGCCCCCAAGTCTCCCCAGCCTTTCTCTGCCTCCGTGGCCCACGGGGTCTCTGCTTCCCTTCCAGGGGCTGCACCAGCTGGAAACCACCCCCCCACCCCCCGCAGCGTCCCTTCTCCCGTGAGTGTCCCTGGCCGTGCTCCTCGGTGTGCTCTTTTATTTATTTCAAAAAACACATTTTATTCACATGTCATATATGTGAAAACATAGTCAATTTGTTGTTCTTTTATTGCATACTGTCAAATAAGTATTTTTAAATTTCTGTTTGAGTTTCTTATACGAGAGCTGTCAAGCACCACAGCCACAGAGACAGAAGCTCTTCAAGGGCATGGATATTTTTTTTTTTTTGGTACCAGGGATCGAACTTACAACCTTGCACTTGCCAGGCAGGTGCTTGTGCCGCTGAGCTAAACCCCTGGCCCCAAGGGCACGGATGTTGTGAGAACATAAAGAGGTCAGTCCCCAGACCAAGACAGCTCAGGGACGCTTGGGCTCTGTGACTCTGTGTCTTCACCAACTAAGCCAACAGCAAGACTCAGATTCAGCTGACGCAAGCAAGCAACCGCCCTGCTTTCCATCAAGCCCTGGAACGGGTTCTTCCGTTGGAACTGCTGGGACTCCCTGGTTCTGTGCCCTGCGCAGAGCCCAGAATGTAGGGACCTAGCACCTGGCAGCGTCATTAGGGCGAGAGACCTCACCTGCGAGCCTTAAATCCTCTGTGGATCTAAATCGAGTCTCCGTGTGCCCTGGGCGATCACTTCCTGCCTGACAGCCTTTTTCCTACAGAGCTTCTATTTTGCGTGACCACAGACAATGATTTTAAAAACTGGTTTCCAATTAAATCTGCTAGAAGATAGAGTAGGTAAAACACTTGAAGACACTGGTGTAGGCAAAGATTTTATGAATAAAAGCCAGACTGCACAGGAATTAATGCAAAGAATCAACAAATGGGATCTCATCCTACTGAAAAGTTTTGCACAGCAAAAGAAATCAACAGTGTGAAGAGTCTACCCACAGTCTGGGAGAAATTGTTTGCTAGCTGTCCCTCAGATAAAGGATTAATATCAAAAACCTATAAAGAACTTAAAAAAATCAGTCCTCCAAGATTTAAAGACCCAATCCAAAAATGGGCATCTGAGACGAACACACACTTCTCAGATGAAGAAGTACAAACAGCAAATAAATATGTGAAAAAATGTTCAACAGCATTGGCCATTCGAGAGATGCAAATGAAAATAACACTGAGATTCCACCTCACTCCAGAAAGAATGGCTAATATTACACGAAGTCAACTAATAACAAATGCTGGAGGGGCTGTGGGCAAAAAGGAACCCTTCTTCACTGTTGGTGGGAATGTAGGCTAGTGTAACCACTGTGGAAGTCAGTGTGGAGATTCCTCAAAAAGCTAGGATTGGAGGTTCCATTTGACCCAACTGTTCCCCTTCTGGGTATCTTCCCAAAAGAACTAAAAACATCATACCACAATGATATATGTGCACCTATGTTCATAGCTGCCCAGTTCATAATAGCTACACCTAAATGCCCCTAGACTGAGGAATGGATAAAAAAAGATGTGGTATTTCTACATAATGGAATACTACTCAGCTATAAAAAAACAGTAAACTAGACATTTTCATCCTTAAATGGATAAGTACTGAGAATATACTTTTCAGTGAACTAAATAAGTCACACATATGTGACTATCGCGTAGTTGCATTGGTGTGATGAACTGAAACAAAATCTATGTATATAAAAAATTAGTTGTGACAGTCATAGAAAAGGAATTTTGAGTGAAATGTAATTTTCTCAGGTTCACCTTCAGATTTTATTTTTAATGCGAAATGTTCATTTGAAAGCAAGAGTAATCATAACCAAAAAAAGTCATATAGCAGGCCTCTCTTTTTTTTTTTTTTTTTGCGGCACCGGGGATTGAACTCACAATCCTCGCGCCTGCCAGGGCAGGCGCTTAAGGCACTGAGCCAAACTCCCGGCCCTGGTTTTTTGAGGCAGGGTCGCACTCTGTAGTTCAGGTCGGCCTTGAGCTCGCATTGTAGCCCAAGCCGGCCTTGAACTCACAACGCTCCGCCTACCTCAGCCGCCCGAGTGCTGGGATTAAAGGCGTGCGCCACCACGCCTGGCTCATGTCCATATTTTTTATCTTAAATGATTTTCAGGAATATGCAATGTGCTGATGATTGTTACTGTCTTATTGACTGGTGTGAGATTATTATGTTTTGATTTCTTATTTTCCTTTTGTTTAAAATTAAAAAAAAAAAAACTGGTTGCCAGCATTTCGCTAACAGTTGCCAAATTCTCATACCTTAAAATAAGCTTGCTCTCAGTCAGACGTGGTGGCACATGCCTATAATCTCATCACTCTGGGAGGCTGAGGCAGGAGGATCACGAGTTTGAGCCCAGCCTGGGTAATTGAGTGATTTAACAAGATCCCACTTCATAATAACATTTGTTTTTAAAGGGCTGGGATGTAGCTCAGTGCGAAGACCCTCGGTTCAATCCCTAGTGACAAAACAAAAACAAAGAAAAAAACCAAACAAAAGTGGCTATCATTGTCTTTGTCCCTAGGCAGACCGGGTTATCCACTCCGAATTTCCTCCCATACAGCTGAGACCCTTCTGGCAGTGGGCACCAATTCCTGCGTTAGTCAGGGCTACTAGAAGCAATGGGCACCGGCACCGATTGATTCACGCAGGCCAGGGGCCGGCTGCAGAGCCCGGGAGCTCACAAGTGTGCACGCGAGGCCGCGGCCCTGGGCCCCGAGAGTCAGAAAGGACCAGCGAGCCGCAGGGCCCGGCCCGCTGGGGTAGGGGCGCCAGGGCTGGGGGCTGGGCCAGGGCTGAAGCCCCGAGCCTCCCCGGAGCAGCTTCCGGCTGGGGCTAAGTCTGTGCTGCAACAGAGCCAGCTTAGGGGTGTGACGCGGGCCCCTTTCGGCTCTGAGGGGATCCTGGGGCGGAGCGGTGGGCCACTGCCGTGGAGGGAAGCAGCAGGCCTCCCTCGGTGACCGGGTGCTCCGTGAGCCTCCCCCGGCCTCCGCGTCGGCGCGCGCGCCTTCCTCCAGATCACAAGTCACGCTAACGTCACAGCCTCGGCCTGGGCCTCGGCTCCGGTTCCCGCGTCCAAGATGCCACCTGCCTCGGGTGGGGCGCGCGGGGCGCAGCCTGCGTGCAGAGCCCCAGGGGCTGCCGGACGGCCACCTTGCTGGGTTGTTCCTGGACCTGTCCGGCTCCCCCGCTCCCGCTCTGAGAGCGCTTTCCCCGTAGACCCCACGCTGGGCAGTGTCCTTTGTGGGGCCCAGGCGGTCGGCGAGACCCCAGTGTGAGCAGATCTGTGCTCCGAGCTGCCATACTGCCTCTGGATGTGGGGCGGGACTCCGCCCAGCGACGTGTGCCCGGGCAGGAGCCGAGGACCCACAGCAGCAGCGGCGGGGGCCTTTCTGCTCCCAATACACAGTAGGTCCCATAATGCATGGACGGCAAAGGCGGGGACGCCTGGGTTTCGGTCCCGGTGCCAGACTTTTCCTCCTAACTCTGTGCCCTGCTCCAAGGCAGCTTGGTGCCCCCGAGACTCAGCCGTGAGGACCCCTCATCGCTGCCCTCCCCTTTGCCTCTTCATAGTCCCTCTCGCTGCAGTGACTTGTTTTTGAGCCTGGCCTCCCCAAACTCCTGGGCTCTGGAGATCCTCCTGCCTCAGCCTCCCCAGCCACCAGGTTACCACCAGGCCACCACCGTGCCTAGCCCTGCAGGTCATTTTTCTTCCTTCTTTGTTATAAAAATTTAAAATCACAATTAAGATCTGTGTCCTACTAGTGTAAAAATAGCTCAGTGGAACAAATGAGTAAGCTAGAAACAGACCTCAATGCATATATTTAAAAGTTGGCCTAGCACAAGGGAGCCATTGCAAATTCCTGGGAAAAAATGTTTAGTGGTGATGTAATTGGGTAATTATCCTGAGTAATAAAGTTATAACTTCATTCCCGATGATCACTAAAATGAATTCTGCATGGATTAAACAGTCTTCTGTAAAACAGTGTCTCAATGAGAGTAGAAAAATAGCAAATATCAAATCTCCAAATGGGAAACAGCTTTCTCAGCCTAAAACATTATTTCTCAAGGCCAGGGGTGTTGTTCAGTGGTAGAGCCCTGTTATCTGAGCCAAGCTGAATGCTATTACTGATAACAATATTTTTAAAAAATTAAGCCGGGCATGGTGGCGCACGCCTTTAATCCCAGCACTCGGGAGGCTGAGGTAGGAGAAGCGCTGTGAGTTCGAGGCCGGCTTGGGCTACAATGCGGCGCAAGGCCGACCTGAGCTACATAGTGCGACCCTGCCTCAAAAAAAAAAACCAGGGCCGGGAATTTGGCTCAGTGGCTTAAGCGCCTGCCCTGGCAGGCGCAAGGCTGTGAGTTCAATCCCCGGTGCCGCAAAAAAAAAAACCAAAACAAACAAACAAACAAAAAAAAAAAACTAGGGCTGGGAGTTTGGCTCAGTGCTGAGAAAGCCCTGGTACCACCAAAAAAAAAAAAAAAAAAATTTTTTTTTTTTAGACAAGGACTCATTTTGTATCCCAGGCTGGCCTCGAACTCATGGCAATCCTCCTGCCTTGGCCACCCAGTTTTGCAATTACAAGTCTGTGCCACCACACCTGGCTCAGTGTAACAATTTTAAAAAACCAGAGGAAAGTTTAAAGCTTTTACACCAATTTATTCTGTGGGAATCTATCCTCAGATCAGACCCAAGAGCTGCTGGCCAAGGCTGTGAGCCAGAGCAGCCCTTCTGGGGTGTCTTGTGTGTGCGGAAAGAGGGATAGAGACCGCTTCCCTCTGGGCTGGGGTGGCCTCTCCCTTCCCCACCTGCACTCCATGCAGGGAACCCGGTCCAGGTTCACAAGAGAAAACTCTAAATTCAAAAAATCTGCAGGATGTTTGCATTGTTGGAGGTAAAAATCAGAAGTGGAGAGGTTCATTGAGAACCCGCACTGGCCTGCTGGCTGTCGAGTGTGGACGGGGCTGGCCTGTCTGGGGCAGTGGTCACCTGGGACTGCACAGTCAGCCAGGACCACATGGGAGAGTCCTTGTGCCCCACTAGTTTCCCGTTTAATCTGTCCCCAGTGGATGGCTGTTTGTGTTGTAACTGACTTTTTCTTTTAAATTATAGATAAGGTTGAAATGAATACTCGTGTGCATAGGTCATTTTGAAAATATAATATGCTGGGTGTGGGGGTGCATGTAACCCTAGCATTCTGGGAGGCTGAGGCGGGAGGATTTCAAGACAAGTTCAGTTTGACTTAGTGAGATCCTGTCTCAAAATGAAAGGTTAAATAAGGGCTGGGGATGTGGCTCAGTGAGAAGGCCCTGGGTTCCCTGTACCACACACACACGGGCACGTGCACACACACAACACACACACTGTGACCACCCTCTGGAATCCCCAGGCCTTCGGTGAGGGTCTCCCTCCCAGAGTCGGGGCGCTAGGGAAGGGGTGCCCAGGAGGGCTCAGCACGCCCACCCCGCTGGGACCAGAGGTGATTGAGAAGCAGCAGCCACGGAGAGCTTCCCACCCCTCTCTGCCTGTACATGGGTTGTATCCTGGGAGAAGGGGTCCCTTCCCCTGGCAAGAGACGGCACTCATTGCTGGGGAGGGGTGGCATCAAGGGGAACCCAGGTAACCCGGCCTGCCCACAGCTGCTGGCCCAAATCCTTCTCTACTGTCCTTCGATACAGCGTTAGAGGGGCCCCAGGCGTGGCTCTCTTTCCTATGAAGACCTTGATGCGCGTATAAGAAATTAAAATAGTAATGTCATATAAAACGTGTACACTTTGCTCCTGTTCATCTCGTCCACTGGTTTAATTCACAAGCCCCGGGCACAGAACTTAAGAGTGAGCTCTGAGCTATTCGCTTCGGTTTCAAAGGAAGGGGCATCAGAGAAGCCCGGCGGTCTCAAGGGCTGTCGTCTCCAAGGGTGAAAGAACATCTGCAGGAGGAGGAAGGGCCCCTGCCTCCTGGGTGGGGCCCCAACCACCGGCTGCTGCCAGAAGGACAGTGGCGCCCTCTTGGGGCTTCGGAGACGCCAGCTTCTGTGCAGAGGAGCCAGGGCCACCGACCCGGCCTTGGCCAAGGACCATGCATTCTGGGGAGGGGGGGACCACGCACCTGATGGCTTCTGCATCCAGTGCGCTGGGGCCACAATCTGAAGGGTGTGGGGAGGCCATCGACACCCAGTGTCACAGCTCAGGCTGTAAGCAAACCCAACAAATGACCAGCAAATCCTGGGACCCCAAGAAACCCCAGATCCCCTTCCTCAGGAGCCACAGGGCAGGGAGACTTTGTAGCACCCAAAGGCTTCAAAGGTAGAAAGCCCGGCCTGGGCTTGGAAATGCGCATTTGAAGTCAGGAACCTAACCAGGAGGAACAGTCTCCTACTCCTGAACGCTGGGGAGCACCTGAGAACACGGCAGAGTCCTGCCTGAGCCGTGGTCTTGCGTCCGTGTCTCAGGGCCTTGCAGCCTGCCTGTCTGGAAATACTGAACGGAAAATGCCAGCACGCAAGAAGTGCTTAACCAAGACCCAACCGGTGCAGGCGCAGGCCCTGCAGGGGCGCGGCACGCACAGAGCGCTTGTGTTGCCCGGTTTCAGGGTCCTTGGTGACTGGGGCTGTGCCCCCGGGAAGGAGAGACTACCTCGACAGCTATGGAACAAATCCTAACATTTACAGACTCAAATAACACAGAGGCCAGCAGCAATCTATCCAAGTGCCAAATCTTATTTTATTTAATTTTGCTTTATTTTTTGATACCAGGAATTGAACTCATGACTTCACACTTGCCAGGCAGGTGCTCACACCGCTGAGCTAAATCCCCAGCCCTCCGTTGCCATTAAAAAACTGTCACTCTTAAATATCTCTTGGCCTAAAGCAGAACCTCGAGTCTGGGCACTTGGATCAGCAGCCTTGCCCTGGTCAGGCGGAGATGGGGCGCGGGGATCCCCTTGGTCCCCCAAGTGTGGAAGGCGGCGATGATTGTTAGCAGTTGGATTCCTGATTCCTTTGTGTGTTTCCAGGCTTAGCAGACTACGGGTGCGTTCAGTTTTCACATCTTTGAAGATACTGATTCTAATCTTTGAACCTTTTCAGCAGTTTTCTGCATTGTTTTGTTTTCTGTGAGTTACTTTTGTCAGTTTGCTTATTTTAATCTCCACGTTAGGGTCTTTCCTCACACATTTGCGACTTCTGGCTATGCACCAGGGAGGCTTTACGGGGGTCCTTCTGTGGTACTTTTGGGGGTTCACTGCTGGGTGAGCTTCACTTCGTGACGAGAATGCAGTGGCATAGTTGTTTTTATTTATTTTTATGCTGGAAGACTCTCCCTTCGGGCACGTGCTGGCATCTCTCCTTCTGCAGACCTCTTTCCCCGACAGACTGTCCAGCCTCCGAGCTGAGCGGAGGCCGGCCGCCTGCACTTCGCAGGGCGGGGTGCAGGAGAAAGCACAGCTTCCGGGGCGCCCCCGGCCCCGGCCTTGTGTTCTGCTCAGGAAGCATTTCCAGGTTTCACCTCGAAAGTGAAAGCCACCGCAGGGGAGGCCCTGAGGTGCTGAGGTCCGGGGCAGCCGGCAGCAACCGCCTCCTTCCAGCCAGGACCAGGCCGAGGATGAACTCGCCTAGCGGCGGTGCGCCTGCGCGGGATCCACCGCTTATCTGAGCCCAGGGCTTCCATGTTCCTGGGACGGCTCGGAATTTCTATCTGCTGTTCTCCGTGCCTGCTGGGGCTTCGTGGGTTCGATGCTCCTCCAGCCCTCTTTTTGTACTGAGGGAAGAACCGAGTGTCTTCCTGCTAACCTACATCCCCGGTCCTTCAGAGGTTTTTTTTAAGTTAGAGAAGGTTATAAATCACTCAGACTGGGCTTGAATTTGCAACCCTCCTTGCCACAGCTTCCCAGACTGCTGGGATTACAGGCGTGCACACTGCACCCGGCCTGTTTTTTATCTTAAAGCAGTCGTTCCAGTGAGGTTTTGGACGCCTTCACGGTAAATCCATATGCTCAGTCCAGATTGTTCTGGGAGGACGATTCTTCCCCAAGTGCCTTGTTTGCTCTCTTCTAGGTGGAAGCAGAGGGTGTTCCTCAGGACCACCCTGAGCAACTCGGTCCACTTTCAAAATTGGTTCCTTTTGTTGTAACTTCTCTCTGGGATCCAAGTAAATTATCTTTTTTTATTATTAAGTTTATTGGTACATTTTAGATATACATAATGATCTGGGTAAATTATTTTCTTTCTCCATCAATTCTTTCTGTTTCTGGGCATTATATCCTATAATAAACTGCACTTGGCAGGCTGAGGCAGGTGGATCAGGAGTTCAAGTCCAGCCTGGGCTACATAGCAAGTTCAAGGCCAGTCTGAGCCTGTCTCAACAAATGAAGATGAACAATAACAACAATTCGGGTGTGGTGGTTCACACTTGTAATCCCAGCACTCTGGAGGCTGAGGCAGGAGAATCACAAATTCAAGCCCAATCTAGGGAGCTTAGTCTCAAAAAAAAAAAAAAAAAAAAGGGGGCTGGGGGTTTAGCTCAGTGGTACAAGTGCCTGCCTGGCAAGCATGAGGTTGTGAGTTTGATCCCCGGTACCAACAAAACAAAACAAAACAAAAAACAAAAGGGGGCTGGGGAAGTAGTTTAATCCTCAGTACTGAAAAAAAAGGTAACTTTATATGTATTATTTCCATGTTTCTTTGCATGAAAAATGATTTTTTCTCCTGGGCACCACCTAACCCAGTGCGGTGTGGGTGAACAAAGAATGCCTATGCAGCGATCCAGAGATGAAGACGACGAGGATTAGGTGCTGGTGAGAGGAGGTCGGCTTAGGAACTCAGCGTTTGGTCTCCTTCATGTCAAATTCACTTTTTCTGGTGGCTCTGGGGCTGGAACCGCAGGCCTGGCGCACATGGGGCAAGTGCTAGTCATGCAGCAGCACTCCTGGCGCGGGGACGCTCCTGTG
Organism: Dasyprocta punctata; assembly: GCA_004363535.1. Taxonomy (NCBI): domain Eukaryota; kingdom Metazoa; phylum Chordata; class Mammalia; order Rodentia; family Dasyproctidae; genus Dasyprocta; species Dasyprocta punctata. The sequence continues at coordinate 9,393 of RJWM01040969.1, forward strand.
GGAGGCCGGCCACGGCAGTGGCGGGCATTCTCATCTCTCCAGAGCCCCTTGCTAGGTGGCTGATTTAGGTGATGGTGACAGCTGCCCGGTGGGCACCTTCTCACAAGTGCAGGCTTGTGGCCAAAGGATATGCGGCTGACCCCAGTCACCTTGTCACGAGACATGCTTCGGTTCTGCACGTTGCAAGCATGAAGGTCATTATTTCCTGGGCCACTCCGGTCACTAATGAATTACATAGCGGATAGGCTGGAGAGGCTGAGGCCCTGTGCTGATCACCAAATTCGGCAACAAGAGAACACATACTTCACACACGCACTGGGCAAGAAGTGAACTGGGGCTTGGGCACGAGAGGCAGTCTCAGCACTCAGCTTCACACTGAGAAGGAAAATCTAAAACCGATGAGAGAATAAAGGCCATTCCACAGATGCTTGGTGTTGTAGTCAGGGGTTACACGGAGAACAACTACATACAGGACACAGGGTTTGTAATACTGTTTTATAATAGTCACCCAAAGTTAAACACAAGAAAGTGCAGGAAAATCTGTCCCCAACACTAAGACCCAGGATAGCCGAAGGCCTGGATCCCACAGCAATATCATGCAAGAGTCCCACTAGAGACCCAAATGCATGACAATGCCTCCCACAGTACCAACTGGGAATCTAAGAGCCCACAATAAGGGCTCACGCCAGTTTATTTACGGTTCTGTGCTGGGAAGGCCACAGGTCAGCGGTGGAACTAGAAAGTCTATGCCAGCAGGGTGAAGGAGCTGTGCAGTGGGTTGAGGGTTGTACGTGGGAGCTGAGAAGTCACGCTCAAAAGAAGAAGCGGGGCTGCCCTGAAGAGCACCGCAGCCATCCCCAACGGTGACGAGGTCCCGTGCTCCTCCGACGATGGAGAACATTTGAGCACAGGTCAGGAAGCCAAGCGTGACCAGCTTCTCCAGCACACAGCCTCCCCTCCGGAGCCAGGAAGCGATGCACAATGTGAGGAGCAGGGCTCCTGCAACGTGAACCACAGCCACTCTCACCGATGAGGTCCCGAGCTCTTCTGACAATAATAGCCGAATCCATATTGGGGAAGCCAGCATGACAAGCTCCTCCAGGACAACCAGCAGCTCGAAACAGCAACTCTTGGAAGAACCCACAACGCCTCCTTCTTCTTCGCCACGTCCCTATTTATACTGGCAACTTTCTTCAGGTGGACCATCTTTACTCAACACCAGCTGAATTAATTCAACTGGTGCTAAGTTGACCACCAGTTTGTAATCCATAACACTTGGGGATTTAAGCAATTCAGAAGCTGATGTTTTGACTCCCAGTTTTCCTTGGGAACGTAAATAGCACTCCACTAATTTTTACGGTTTTTGTTTTTAAACTGAACAAATGCTTACCAAGGTCTCATCTCTGGGCCAGTAGTGGCCACTGAGTAGTGTGTCTATTTTCCTGCTTGTCTTTTGGGATGGTGTCTTAAAACTATCTATAGCAGAGATTCTTAAACTTTGCCGGGGCATTGACAACTTTGAAAATCTGACCAAGCCAATGGAATCTCATGAGGGATGCAGTGGCTTCAAAGATCGGGTTGTCCGAGGATATGTAAGGAGGTGAACCTACTGTCTAGCACAGGTGTAGAGCCGGACAAACTTATGTAACCATGGCTTAGCATTAGATAACCAGGCAGGCACTGCATGGTTAAGCAGACAAGAATGTAAACAGGTGACAATGGCGTACATAAGAAACAACAATACAGATGCGGCTTCTCTTTCTTGCTGCTGCCTGCCTTTTGAATTGACGTCTGCCCCTTGTGCATTCTTTCCCCTGGGGATCTCACCTGCAAAAACACAGCTCCAGGCCGCCAGCCTCGACAACTCTGTATTCAGAAAACGCACACACCTGCAGAAATTAAACTGTCTTAGCTGGCTCATGACTAGGCTGGAAACAGCTGAAGAAACTATGAAATCCCAGGATGTGATACTGTTCAGACATTTGGGACTTTATCAACACTTAGAATAACTTCGACACATTTTATCAGATTTTATCTCTTCACTAATCTAGGAGTGGTCTACAAGGAAAGGCTTTCCATACCAAAGCTGGCCAGAAAGGTAAGACAGGCAGCCTGAGGTACTGGAAATAAAACAGATGAGATTCACATGGGCTGGGAACAGTTACTAGTGTACTGGGACCTGAAATTCTGTAGGTGGGACCAGCATTTTTAAAAAACTTTATTAGCACGTTTGTCGTACATATTGACCTGTACATAATACGTGTTTTCCTTTTCCCCTCCCCTTTCTTCGACCCTTCTTCCCTTCCCCACTTACAAGTTATTCTTTTACTTCCACTCTTTTCTCTGTTCTTTCTTCTCCTACCCCCCCTTGTTTCTTCTCATTTGAACGTGTTCTTCCTACTTCCCAACATCTATTCTCCATTATGCTCGTTTTTTCTTTCGGTTTCTCACACAAGAAAAACGATGCAATATTTAATCAGAGTTTTGTGTCTGATTTATTCCACTTAGGGTTATTGCATTCATTTACCTACAAATGACTAGTTTATCCTTCTTTAGTACTCCATTATATATAAATACATTTTCTTCATCCATTCATCTGTCGATGGGCATTCGGGCTGTTTGCAAGATTAGTTATTATAAACTGCTTCTATAAACACGGGGTGTGAGTACATCACTGTGGCGTGATGCTTCTAACACTTTCGGGAGGCCAGAAAGCTGTCTGCAAAGTGCCCTGGGTGGTACCACGGAGGCGAAGGGGGCACTGGCTCTGAAGCGCCCAGGGTTGGGAATTTAGGGCGTGCTTTGCAAGTGAAAGCAAGTCCTACCGGGCTCCCGGGCAGTACAGTCAGCTGTTCCCCGAAGCGTGAAGACCCCAAGGTGTCCGCCCGCCGCCCGCGCGCATCTGAGCTCCTGCCAAGGGGCCCAAAAAGGGAGTGACAGAGGGCACGGGCGGCGCCGGGACAAGAGCCAAGGAACCCCAACTCTGCTACGACCACCACCGAGGTCCGTTCAGTTTCCAGCCAGGTCTTGCAGCCCACTATCCCTCCCATTTCCGGTGTGTAGGCCATAGAGACAGGACGTTCAGCCAATCAGCGCCCTGCTCTCCTTCCGGTGTTCTGCGTGCTACCATGGAGACGGGGCAGGCGAGTCCAAACGCGGAGGTGGGCTCGGCCTACCAAGCTCCGGTGAGTGGGCTCCACCACCACCAGTTCCCGCCCAGTCCCGGCCAGTGGGCTCACCCAGGGCGGGTCCCGCCCACTCACTTCCGGCCAATGAGAGCCCGCGTTCCCGGGGCGTCGCGCGCTGCCTGGGAGACTGGCGGCTGCTCAGGCGCTGAGGGCGAGGCCGGCCAGGTGCGCGATGGCGGTGGGGTCCTCGGACTGGGCTCCGGATCCTCGCTGTGGCTCTCGCGCCCTGTCCGGGGCCCGGGTCGGCTTCGCGGCCTCTGAGGCCACGGCCGACCCGCTGCCCTCGCCCCCGCCGGGCCGAGGTTCGGTTCCGGCCGAGCCTGTCGTGCTGCTGGCCGGGGGCGCGCTGGGCCCGAGCCCGGGGCCGGCAGAGACTGCGCGGCCCGCCCTGGGCGGAGGTGGGGAGGCGCAGGGCAGCCTCCGCGCCAGGAGACCGCTGGTTCGCGGTGCGGCCCCGGCGGCGGGTGTGGGTTTTCCGCGTCAGGGCCACGGCCTTAGGATGCACACCTGCGATTCCCCCACGTTTTTATTAGCGCTGGCCGCACAGATGAGCGAGTTTCATTTTGGCAGATTTGTGCGTGGAGCTGACACACGCAGCAGCTTCAGGTTTTGGGAGGCTTCGGCGAGTGTAGGGTGGCTCGAGCCTCTCCAACCCCCTTATCCTCCCTCCTCTCCGCTGTTCTGTCCCTCTTGTCTAATGATAGCCTTCCTTCCACTTTACTGCCATCGTTTTTAGATTCCAAATAGTTTAGGAGAACGTGGTGTATTTGTCTGTGACCAGGCTTATTTTACTGTACATGCTGATTGATTTTTTTTTTTTTTTTTTTTGCGGCATCAGGGATTGAACTCACAACCTCGCGCCTGCCAGGGCAGGCGCTTAAAGTACTGAGCCAAACTCCCGGCCCTGGTTTTTTGAGGCAGGGTCGCATTATGTAGCTCAGGCCGACCTTGCGCTCGCATTGTAGCCCAAGCTGGCCTAGAACGCACAACGCTCCGCCTACCTCAGCCTCCCGAGTGCTGGGATTAAAGGCGTGCGCCACCACGCCCGGCTTGTACATGCTGATTTTGAGATCCTTCTGTGTTTTTGACAAATGACAAAATTTTGTTGTTTAAAAAGGATTTTTTTGGGTTTGCTTTTTGAGACAGGGGCTCATTGTGTAGCCCAGGCTGGCCCCAAAGTAGTGTAGATCGTCTTGCCTCCGCCTCCTGAGTGCTGGGATTACGCAGGTGCCCCCCATAAATCACCTAATGGAACCCAGTGCTTTACATTCGGTTATGCTGCTTTCCTGCTTTAACAGCAGTCGAGTTGTTGGAACTGGAACTATGAGGCCTTTTTTTTCCATCTAAAAATGAGTTTTATTTGAGGTGCAGTGTATTGATTGCCCTTTAAATTAAAAAAAGAATCTGTAGAGATTTACCATGTTAAGGATTTTTGTTTGCTTTTGTTTCGTTGTTCGTTGATTTGAGACAAGGTCTCTCTATGTAGTTGAGGCTGGCCTTGAACTCACTGTGTAGCCCCAGCTAGCCTCCAATTCATGGTGATCCTCCTGCCTCAGCCTCCTGAGTCATTACAGGTGTGCACCACCATGCCCTGCTCATGGCAAGGACTTTTAAACGTGTTGCTCTGTAGCGTTAGCTGCATTCACACTGTTCTGTGCTGGAACTGCTTATCTTGCAGAGCTGAACATTATACCTGTGAAATCACCTGCCGTGCCCTCCTGGTGCTGCCCGCTGGCAGCCACCACAGGAGTGTCACTGTCCTGGCTCCCTCGTGTCTCATATAAGTGGTGCCTGACTGACCCCGCTTCCTAGGGCTCTTCCATGCTGTAGCTGTCCTGGAGAGTCCTGTCTTCTTAATGCTTCATTGAGCTGTCTGGGAGATTGGTAAAGCCCACTTCTGGGGTGTCTGGGCGGGCCCTGGAGGTGTGGCCTTGGGGGTCTGTGTCTGTCCTCACCCCTGTTCTCACACTGTCCCCTGCTCTGCTCCTCTGCCACTGCAAACTTACCAGCTCTCCTCTGCCATTCCTTCCACCGTGTTTGTGTCAGCCAACCACGGACTGAATTCTCTGAGCCTTCATGCCACATAGACCCATCCTCTCCCTTTGAGTGGTGGGCCGTTTGTCTCAGTAATGGGAAAGCTGCCTAAAACCCTGAATAATACTCCACTGTGTGTGTATGTGCATACTGCACTTGTGCGTATGTGTATATATGTAAATATGTATCACTGTTTTTGTGGTACTGAACCATCGCACTGAGCTGTGCCCCAGTCCTTTTTGTCTTATTTTTTTACATCTTGAGATGGTCTTGCTAAGTTGCCCAGGCTGGATTTGAACTTTGGATCCTCCTGCCTCAGCCTCCCAGAGTGCTGGGATTATGACCTCAGGCTTTCCTTTTAGTTTTCTGAGCCA
>RJWM01040970.1:0-15147 GCA_004363535.1 Dasyprocta punctata
TTTTTTTTTTTTTTTTTTTTTTTTTTTTTTTTTTTTTTTTTTTTTTTTTTTTTTTTCTTTTTTTTTTCTTTTAAGACAGGGTTTCCCTATGCAGTTCAGACTGGTCTTAAACTCACTTTGTTGCCCAGGCTGGCCTTGAATTCACAACAATCCTCCTGCCTCAGCCTCCCAAGTGCTGGGATTACAGGCATGCACCACTACGCCCAGCTATTTTACAGGTTCTGTGGGGTAGATGTCCCAGTGTCTCTCACTTAGCATTTCATAAAATTGAAATTAAGGAATCAACAGCACTCTATTCCTTTACTAGAGGTCCCAGGAAAAAATCTTCTTTCAAGTCTGTGCTGGCGGTAAGTTCATTTCTTTGTGGTTATAGAACTGACATCTCTGTTTTCTAGGCAGCTGCTATTCAGGGACCACTCTTTCTTTCTAATGGCTACCAGATTCTTTCTCTTGCTTCAATGTGCTCCCTCCAACAAAAGGGAATTAATAGCATGTCTTTCATACTTCCAATCTCTCTTTTCTAAACAGAGAAAAATGGTTTCTACCTTTCTAGTTAGCTCCTCTCTAGCCTGGCTCAATTTTGTCTCTATTGCAATCAGATTGAGGCCACTCTGATAATCTAGGATTAAATCCTTTACCTTAAAATCCATTAACTTCAGTTAAATTAGCAAAACTCTCCTGTACCATGTATATAACATATTCACCGATTCCAAAGATTCAGGCATAGACATTCAAGGGAGGGGGACAATTTCTGCCCAGTTAAAACAATGTTTTTAATTGTGTTATCTTTATATTGAGCTATAAAAGTGCTTCATATATTTGGAATACAAGTCCTTTGGCAAATTCATGAGGATTTTGAACTCTTTGAATGGACAGAAGGTAAATATTTTGGTTTTGGTGCCACACAGAAGCTGCATATTCTTTTAATTTTTTAACAATGCTTTAAAACTGTAAAAAGCACCTTTATCTCATAAGTCTTATTAACAAAGGTCATAGGCTAAATATGATCTGTATTTCACAGTTTGCCAACTCCTGAGATAAACGATTTGCAAATACTGCCTCCAAGTTGATACCTTATCTTTTTTGTTTTCTTACTAGTGCATCAGAAGAATGTGGTGAACAAACTATTTCATTACCCTGCCTCCTGGTACAGGTGATTTGGTATAATACCTCTCCAGTATAATCCCTCACTGAAAACTGACTTGCTTCTAACCAAGGGGATGAAACAAAGGTGACTCTAAGTATGTATATAATTACATAAAAGCATAGCAAGATTTTGCTGCCTTCGTTTTTCTAGTAGACTCCCCAACCTAGTTCCCTCCTTGGCTTTGAGTAACCAAGATGCCAAGAATTCTACAGACCCCAGGTACTAAAATTTGCCAACAATCCCACATTGAAGGAGACAAATTTTTCCTATTTGAGCCTCAGGTGATACCACAGCCCTGCAAAGACCCCTAAACTGACAATCTAATTGAGCTATTCCCTAATTTTAGATTCACACAAAGTAGGATATAAAAGTATGCTATTTTAAGCTACTGATTTTGTGATGATTTGTTGTGTAACTTGGAAAAGTCACAGGACTGGCAATTTGATTTCATTAAGTCTACTTTATAGCTTTTTTTTTTCTTTTGGTAACCCTTTAAAGAATTGTTTGCCTAATCTATGGTCACAAGAATTTCTGCAGTGTTTTATTCTAGACGATTTACAGATTTCATTCCTACATTTAGACATGTCAACTGTTTCTAGCTACTCTGGGTATGATATGAGAGCAGCATATAAACTCATGTTTGTATAGATTGATAATTGTCTCAGAATCATTTGTTGACAAGATTCTCCTTTCTCCACTGAACTTGCTTGGTATCTCTGCTGAAAAATCAATTGAAAATAAACAAAAAGATTTACAGACCCCCAATTCTGTTTCATTGATCCATATGTTTATACTAAAATATTTTCCTGATTACTCACAATTTATGGTAAGTTTTTACAGTTTATTTCAAATCCATCAAATTAGTTATTTTCAAAGTTGTATTAGCTAGCATAGGTTCTTCACGTGTCCATATAATTTTAGAAACAGTGTATCACTTTCTACAGAAGATATGACCTGCAGACATTTTGATAGAGATTATGTTACCTTAATGATGAATCCTTCTTCTGTCTCAATGCACAAATGTTTATTTATAAATTTCGCTCAGTCACGTTTTATAGTTTTTTGTGACTAAAACTTGCACTTCTTTTTTCTTTTCTTTTTTTCAATGTTGCCTTACTAGGGATTGAACGAAGGGCTTTGCATATACTATCCAAGCGCTGTACTACTGAACAACATTTCCAGTCCTTCTTCTTCTTCCTCTTCCTCTTCTTCTTTTTCTTCTTTTTTTTTATTTTTTTTTTATCAGGATCTCACCAAGTTGCCCAAGATGGCCTCAAACTTAAAATTCTCCTGCCTCAGCCTCTTGAGTATCTGGAATGACAGGTATGCAAAACTTGCACTTCTTTTGTTACATGTATTCCTAAGAACATAATTATTTTTATGTTAATAGTAATTATCATTTTTTGCTACGAATGTAGAAAAACAAATTATTTTTACACATTTATCTTGTATCCTATCCCATATATATATATATATATATATATATATATATATATATATATATATATATATATCAGGGGACCTCAGTACATTGCCCAGGCTGGTCTCAAACTTGTGTGCTCAAGTGTTGCTCCCACTTCAGTCTTCCTAGTGCTGGAACTACTAGCACATGCTACTGCTTCTGATTTTCTGTGCCCATCTTGAATTTATTAATTCTAGTTTTGGGGCCTTAGGTGGGTTGTTTGGAAGCTTCTTTAGATCTTTAGATTTCTTACAAGTTCCTATGTTCAGGTTTATGTTGCCTTTGAAAAAGATGGCTTTATTTCTTTGAAAACTATTTGCCTTCAATTTCTTTGACTTAGCTTACTGTACTGGCAAATTTCTAATACAGTGTTAAATGAATAGATGAGAGTAGAGATCTTTGCTTTATTCCAAGTATTACAGAATTATGTATCATATTAGTTGTAGGGTTTTGTGAATGCTTTTTATCACATAGGAAAATTTTCTGCTATTTCCAATTTGTTAAGAGTTTTTATTATTTGTGGGTACTGGCCTTTTTCAAAAGTTTTTATTTTACTTGAGTTGTTCCTAAGGTTTCCTTTGTTTCACAATATGGCATGTTACATTGATTTAGTTTGAGATATCATAACAACCTTGCCTTTCAGGGATAAATCATGCTTGGTCATAGTGCATCTTTTATATGTGGATAGATTTCATTAGCCAAGTTTTTAGGAATTTTATATATATATTTAAGAATAATATTAATTTGTAGGCTTTTCTTTCTTTTTATTTTTTTAGATGACTTCATAAAACTTTGGTACAAGGAGGATATCGGCTTCATAGCGTGAGGTAATAACCCCTCACAGACACTTTCCTCTCTTTCTGGAGAATTTTTTAAGGATTTGTTACCTCTTACCTAAATGTATGGTAGAATTCACTAATGATGTTGCCTGGGTCTGTGGGGGTTTTCTGTGTGTGTGTTTGTGTATCTGTGTGTATTTTTAGTTAACTAATTTAATTTCTCTGGTTAATCATCTGTTCAGATTTTTTATTTTTTCCTCAGTTTTCAGTAGCTTGTGTTTTTCTTAGAAAGCATGTTTCATCTAAATTTTTAGATGTGTTGACATAAATTTGTAATATTTTCCCACAATTTAATTGCTGAGGGTTGGTAGTGATAACTCCTATTTTATTCTTAAATTTGATAATTTGCTTTGTCTTTTTTTTTTTTTTCTTCTTGGTCAGACTAGACTGGGGCAATACTTAGTGCTCAGTTCAAGACTGGCCAGATATCTTACTTGAGCCAATAAGATTTGCAGCTGCTGATAAATCTCTTTTAAATTGTAGGCACTTTAAATCTTTGACCTTGTAGTCTTTCTGTTCTGCTTTGACAGGTCTTCTTTGTACAGTACATACCTGTGCCTTCACATCTAGCCAATGATGTGTCAAGACCTTAGGTAGGTCTCCTCTCCCGATGCTCTCATTCTGTAGGACATAGGTAACTGGGTACATTTCCAGTTAGTTAACAATTCTGCTACTCTCCCTGATTAGGACTATAATTTCTGGATTATCGCCTGAATTCTTTTTCCAAATAAAATGGCCAGTATTGCTAATAATACTTCTAGATATGGTGTTTTTGTCCTTCACTACAAATCAAGTCAACCACCAAGACAGTGAGCTGCTGGTTTATAGTTAGTCTTGTAAGTTAGAGGTAGATAGAAATATCGTTGTGTTACTGAATGTCCCACGTAGGGCTTCTTTCCATGTTCTTGGTGTGCTGAACACAGAATTGGACAAGACACAGAGAAAAGGAAGTGAAAGTGTACATTTACAAAAGGCAGAAAAGTACTATGCTATGCAGAGTAAAAGCCTGCCTGAGTGAAAAGATTCACTGCGCCCTGAGGTTAAGTAAAATGGGTCTTTCATATTTGAAATTTCTTGGGTTACTTCTCTTTCACATAAGTAAGACATTGAGAAAGTCCTCCTGTCAAACATTCACTTGGAATCAATATAAACTGTCCTAAATACTTTTATAGAATCAGTATAAACGGTCCTAAATACTTTTGACTTCCTATTACATGTAAATGAATGATTGAGAATGGTGTCTTTTAATTGGCTGTAGCTACATGCAAATGAATGATTGAAAAGAACATTTTCTGATTGATCCTGTGAACAACACCAGAATCAAATGAAGGATGGAACTGGAGCAAGTCTCTGATTGGTGCAAAATAGTACTTTCCTGATTGGTTCTTTGTACAGTGATGAAGGCATCTCCCTACTAGGCTTGCCCCGTCCCCGGGAGTGTTTCTCACCCCACTGCCATGTCTTTATGCCAAACGACCGAAGGACTACATGGCAAGAGCGCCTGGGGTACTGGCACTGAGTTTCATTGTTCTTACTGAAGTTCAGTGATTTTTTTAGAAATTAATACATGTTCCAACTTATTGCTTGCCTTTGATTTCCAGAGCCATGAAATGATGGCAATTATTTTTAATGTCTCAAAAATTTTTCAAGTTTCATACTTTTTTGGTAAGACAGGACTTGCCAGTCTTTTCACTTTTCCACAATTGCAAATCCCTGCCTAGGACCCCTGGCAACCCATATACTTATGTGTTTTCATTTATTTATTTTCTTCCTATATTCGTTACTCGTTTTCCACATACTAAAACTAAAACTTTACCAAAGGTGTGTTAGTTTAACACACAAGCCTTGTCTAGAAGTATTCTCCAAGTTATCTGGCTCAGATCCAAATGAAAGAAGACCTTCACAATGATGGATATCATGGAAGAGTCAGATGGTTCGAAAATTATGAGAAAAACAGTGTCTTGGCAAAGAGGAAAGAAGGAAGAGTGCCTCTGATGAATTATTTTATCTACTCTACACTGTTGGTCTTCTAAGGTTTTCAGTTAGGATACTCATGAGTCCGCAATTATTCTATTTATATTTGAGACACAATTTGATCCTAACATCTCTCTGTGCACTCAGGTTCCTGGTTTTTATTCATTATACTCCCACTAACAATATCCAAGAAGAATTCCTACTTTTTTATTGAGCACCTTTTCAACATTCTGACATGCTGCCAGGGCATTTGAAATGGGGGGAAAAAAGTTTATTTGCTAAAGAAAAGTTCAACTGAACAAAACATCTTGGTAGCTAAGGTGCAGATGGAGTCCCTGCAATGATTAGCCACCTGTTTATTTTTGGTTCTAGGGCGAAGATGGAAGTTCAACACAGTGCTGAGGCTTGTTATGTTCTCCACAAGACTATGTTGGCATCAAGGGGCTGTCTCCGTGCTATGTAAAGATTGCTTTCTGTGAGGAAAGTCACTTCATGAAAGCCAGGGATATAGTTATCACCTTTCTGAGAGATTTTGTCAAAAACCAAAGGCAGACTATGAGGTTCTCAGCTATGGTAGATAGAAGTTCATTATATTTCAGAGAAGTCATAAAATGCTTCTTTTGAAGGCTGAACAGATGTTTTGTTCATGATGAAATGCTTGTTTGCTTGTACTTAATTTTTAAAACAAAGAACACTCTCAGAAACATTTTGTTTCATCTTTGTTTTTAAGATAACATCTTATCCTGTTTTCCAGGCTGGAATTCAACTTGTAATCCTCCTGCTTCAGCCTTCCAAGTAACTGAGATCACTGATGTACTACCATGGGAAATTTTTTCTGCCCTTGGCTCATTTAGAAGATAACTGGGTCCATATAAGTAAAAGAAATCTTTCCTTTTAAGGCCAAAGTCAGTCTTATAGTGGTAAGTTTTAGACAATCTGAAAACTCAATAGTGCCACGACCCCCAAATATTTAAAAAGTATTGCACCAAGCAAGAAGATGGACAAAAAAGGGAGCGACAGCCTGGCTAGTTAACTTTTTTCATCTTGTTCAATTTTATGATACTATAAACTTCCTCGTTACAATACTCTTCATTATTTTACTTTTACATTTTTCATTATCTTTTTACTAAAACAGCTTTAGTGAAGTATCAGCTAATAGACATATTTAATGCACACAATTTAATGAGTTTGGACATAATGCACACACCTATAAAAACATCAACAACACTCAAGGTAATGGACATGTAAATTCCTTACAAAAGTTTGCGACTCTTTGAGACTTCTGGTTTTAGATTTTTGAGGGATTTGTTTAGAGGGTGGTTATGGTTAGAACACTAAACGTTCAATGTACTCTCTCAACAAATTTTAAATATGTAGTGCAATATTATTGGCTGTGGGCTGTACTGTATTATTGACTGAGCTGTACAACTAATTCATTTTGTGTAACTGAAATTTTATATCAATTGAACAGCTTCCTATTTCCCTCTCCCCGTGACCTCTTATAACCAGTGTCCTATTCTCCCTTTCTATGAGTTTGACTAATTTAGTCACTTCAAACATATTAAAATATAGTATTTCTCCTGTGACTGATTGATTTCACTTGCCCTGATGTCCTCGTGGTTTGTCCATGTTGTTCACAATGTCAGGATTTTCATTTTTAAGGCTGAATAGTATTCCACTGTATGAATGCATCACATTTCCTTTATCCATTCACCTGTTAGTAGATAACTGAACCATTTTTATGTCTTTGTCATTGTAAATAATGCTGTAACAAGCATAGGAATGTATATGTCTTCAGAATCATGATTTTAATAACTTGCCTTATACACCTGGAAGTATGATTGCTAGATGGTATGTGTTGTAGTCGGGGGTTACAGGCAGAACAACTGCTACAGGATACAGTGTTTGTAATACTGTTTTATAATAGTCACCCAAAGTTATACACAAGAAAGTGCAGGAAAATCTATCCACAACACTAAGACCCAGGATATTTAGCTGAGGGCCTGGATCCCGCAGCAATGTCTTGCAAGAGTCCCACTAGAGACCCAAAACACATGACAATGCCTTCCACAGTTCCAACTGGGAATCTAAGAGCCCACAACAAGGACTCACACCAGACTATTTACGGTTCTGTGCCGGGACGGCCACAGGTCAGCGGTGGAACTAGAAAGTCTATGCCAGCAGGGTGAAGGAGCTGTGCAGTGGGTTGAGGGTTCTACATGGGAGTCGAGAAGTCACGCTCAAAAGAAGAAGTGGGGCTGCCCTGAAGAGCACCACAGCCATCCCCAATGGCGACGAGGTCCCGCGCTCCTCTGACGATGAGAACAGTTGAGCACAGCTCAGGAAGCTCAGCATGACAAGCTTCTCCAGCACACAGCCTCCCCTCCGGAGCCAGGAAGCGATGCACAGTGTGAGGAGCAGAGCTCCCGCAACGTGAACCACAGCCACTCTCACCGATGAGGTCCCGAGCTCCTCCGACGATAATGGCCAAATCCATATTGGGGGAGCCAGCATGACAAGCACCTCCAGGAGAACCAGCGCCTCGAACAGCAACTCTTGAAAGAACCCACAATGCCTGGCTCTTCTTCTCCACATCCCTATTTATGCTGGCAACCTTATTCAGGTGGAGCATCTTTACTCAACACCAGCTGAGTTAATTCAGCTGGTGCTAAGTTGACCACCAGTTTGTAATCCATAACAGTATGGAAACTCTATTTTCCACATTTTAAAAATCTTGTTTTCCATAGTGGTTGTACAAGTTTATAATTCCAACAATGTAACACATTCTTGCCAATATTTGTTATCTTTTTTATATTGTTTTGTTCTTGTTTATTGTAATAGCCACACTAATTGTTGTGAAGTAATAGCTCAGTGTGGTTTTCATCCACATTTCTTTAAGGATTAGTGAGTTGAGTATCATTTCATACTGTAAATCTGTTGAACATATATATATATATATATATATATGCCTGCTTTGAAGAACTGTCTATTCAGGTCTCTTGCCCATATCAAAAAAAACTGGGTGGTTGTGGTGGCTTTTTGTTTCTTTGCTTTTTGTTTTGTTTTTGCTAGAGCTTCAGGTGTTCTTTATACTGTATATTCTCAGATGTATGGTTTGCCCATGTTCTCACCTATCCACAGGTTCTCTTTTCATTCTGTTGATTGATTGCTTTCTACACTGTGTAGAATCTCTTCATTTTAATGTAGCTCCATTTGTCTGTTTGTTATTATTGGCTACATTTTTGATGTTCTATCAAAGAAATCATCACCAAAACCAATGTCAAGAAGTTTGCCACCATATTTTCCATTAGAATTTTACAAATTTTAGGTATCGCAATTAACTATTTAATAAATTTTGAATTTGAGATTATTTTCATGTATGGTATATGATAGGAACCTGATTCCCTTCTTTTGTATATGACTATCTAGTTTTTCAAATTATGCCAGTTCTTTCAGCTTTCTGTGTAATGTACACATAGGTGCCAATCCTTGGGGAAGCCTTGAAACCTCAAGAAATGCAATAGAAGAAAGGGCACCTTATACATCCACCTAATTCCTCACCAAAACCACTGAGAGATGTTGAGCCCTCTCAGAGCTGAACTGAGTTGTACTGGGAGAGGGACTGATAAAGTATAAGTGATCTTACCCATTTAAGCAAGGTTAATCTCATTTTTTGGTTTCTGGGGTACTTTACTCCTTCATTGGATTCTGGAATTCTCATAAAGTTATTATATTTCCTATATGATTATTAAATAAGTGCTTCTGTGGGGGAAAGGCTGGAACTTACTCTTTGATAAACTCAAAAACATACAAATTTTTCTAAAATAATGAAACAGAAAGATATGGACTAATTTATTGTAAGATATTGGAACAGAACCAACTAGAATAATGTTCTAGGGAAAGCAGGAGACAGAAAATAATGATGATTGTCCGTAATATGATGGAATAGAAAACAGTATAGAGAGAAAACTGTCAAGGCCATCACCTAGTTGTTTGCCTATGAGAGCAGGGTTATAGCACATCGTCCTGCTGGGGGTCACAGCAAGCCCCTTCTCTCACACGCAGAGATTAGTTTGGCTAATTGCTGAAAACATTGCTGACTGATCCTGATTAAATATTGTAGTCTGCTTTCTTCTGCTGAGTAATCACCATGGAGGCCTAAAAGATGGTGTTTTCTGGGCTGGGTAGTCAAAAGTTTGACAGGGGCTAACTGTATTTGCTTGGTAGTAACACTGCCAAAGGAGCTAGCACAGACAACCTCCAGGGACAGAGCACAGGAACAGGGAAACCTTGGCTTCCTATGTTGTCCTTCTGGGCATGGATTCAGGCTTTGATCCTAGGGAGTCCTATTCACCCCGTGTTGTATGCTACCCCAGCAAGATTCCTCCATCATGTTCATGAGTATATCCCTCAGTAGAGTTAGAGACTGGCAGAGAGCAAATAAGAATATAATGCAATCATAATCCTTTAATAAATCTAATAAAAAGAGATTGTGACAAATATAAAGGTGATTTCCATGTGTGCACACTGTATTCAGTTCTACACTAATAAATTTGACAATCTCAATGACAAGGAAGAAATTGAAAGTCTGTAAGAAAAGTTTTAAGTTATCATGAAATAACTTTCCCAAAAGACTACAGAATCAGATAATGAATGCCTAGATTTATATTATGGATAAATTATTTCAATCTTTTGAGAAGTCAATAACTTCTACACAACATAAACTACTCTGCAATATAATAGAAGATGAAAGGCTTCCTTGTATACTACATAAAGAATTACCTAGGGTATAAAAGTATTAGAATTTCCTAGACAGGTGACTTTATATGACCTCCTCCAGACCCAGTACTCTCATATATAAAAGGATAATAAAGCATATACTTAATAAAATTACTATGAAATTTAAATGGGCTAATATATGTAAACCTCAGTGTAGTAGATTCCCAGGGACACATTACACACTTTGCAAGGTTTTTATTTTTTTCAGAGCTTAAATAAAGTTCTGTTAAATTTAACTTAAGTCAGCTACTTACTAATTTAATAGAAAGTGATGTAAAAATCTAAATAAATATAATCAAATTCAGTACACTATGACAATCAGGAATAAATGCAGTATTAGGACATGTGCCAATTCAATGAGTTCAGCTACATCAATAATGCACTAAATAAGAAAGATCTATGACATCTAAATACTCTATATCTGATATCCCTTTATTAGTGAGGAAGGAAAGTATCTCCTTAATCTTCTCAAAGAAAAAAATGGAGCTGGACAATAGTTAAAGGAATAAAAACAGATTTTGTACTAGGGTTATTACAGTACTGTAAAAGAAACCTAAGCATAGAACTGGGTTCAATACGACATTGGCAAATGGGAATTTATAGCCAAAGAACAAGGTATGGAGCAATAAAAGAAAAATTGCTAAAAGAAAACATCAGAGATAGGGAGGATTCTGGCTGAGCCAACCTAACAGGAGTCTTGCTAAAGGCTGGGGTGACCAGGTAATACCCTGGGGTGACCAGGTAATACCCTGGGGATGGTGGAGGATGAGATATGGAGGGTGATCAGATACTGAGTGTGGGGGCTTCTGGTTAAACTGACTTAGCAAAATTCCTGCTAAAGTTGGACAATGCACTCAAAAATTTAAAAAAAATCAATGCTAACTTGAAAGAGCTCAGTAAAATCTCAGTAGAACTTAATCTAGGAAGAAATCTTTGTTGATATGAGATGCCAGTAACATCGTAATGATGTGACATTAGAAACACTGCCACTGAAACCACAAGGAACACACAAATGTCTGCCACTTCCAGTTTCATGAAGGATTGCCATGCACCAAACTTAACTAAAAATCTATTCATTTAAAGTTGGCCTCATGTCAGTTTTAGCCAAAAAAGAACCCTGCCAACAGAAACCCCAAGGCCCAAATTAGGTAAGGAGAGTACAGATGGAGCTTATTCATCTTCTTCTTGAAGAGAATATGGAGCTGAAGAGCTATGGTGAAGCCACCAGGCATGAAGCCACTATCCAAGAATCAGAGAGCAAAGGAGAGCCTGGTGCCCAGAGCTTCACACAGCCACAGCCCAGACCCGGCAGCACACTGTCTAGACCGCGAGTCATTTGCTTGCCTTTGGTGCTCATCACCCATTTGTTAACACCAGCAGTTCTGTGTGTGGCTCTCAGAGGAACAGCAGCATCTGGAAACTACTTAGAAGTCCAAATTCTTTGGCACTTGCCCTTAGACTTACTGAATCAAAAACTCTGGAGGAGAGACCCAGTACCATCGTCTTTAACAAGCCCTCCCAGAGATTCTTACACCATTTGAAGGGCGGAGAACTTACACCATTTAAAAATCTTAAGCTACTGGCTTTCAGGTCTCTTTAAAAGTCATGTAGAAGTTTTGGTAAAATATATATTCTACCAATGAGCAGATAAAATTTGAAAAGAAATTTCAAATTTTTCAGAAAAAAAACCTGACTCAGATTGTCTCTTTATACACAAGATTCCACTTGACATGCATTCAAGATATTGTGTGTGCGTGTGTTCATGGGGGCCAGGTATGCTGAAGGATGTTTTTGCAGTAGGTGTTTTTATCCTTGAGCTGTGGAAAGATAATCTAATCACAAGATGGAGTATAACTACCCCAGCAAAATATAACCTTAGTCAGGTGTGGTGGTGTAATCTTGTAATACCAGTACTTGGGACTTTGAGGCAGGATGGCTCAGAGCCTGGGCTACATAGAGAGCTTTTATCTGGGGGGTGGGGGAAGAACCTTGAAGGTTTGATTTTTTTCCTTTAGAGACAAGTGGTTTCTCCAAAATTCCTGAGGCCTAGGGCATAAAATGTTCCCTTACTCTCCCCAGCCTAGATGAATGGGCAGAATACGCAGATGAGAGCACCAGGAGGTCAAGTCCAATTTCATTTCCTTAGGCAAGGGAGGAAAAGGTCTGGGCCTAAAAAGGGATGAAACAAGCATGAACATGTCTCTCATCTCATTGTGTTATGCAACCCTCCCCCCAGAGTTCCTTGCTATATAAAGACCTTAACACACCTATGTTGCAAGGAGATGGTGATTTGAAGCAAAGAGGCCTCTCTGTCTCATTTCAGCCAGCTTTGGATAAATCTGGTTTTCTTTTTACAAAAATAAGTGGGCTCCTTTGATTTGGTCAGCAGTGCGCAAATGAGCCTGAGTGCACAAACCTACATGACCCATGACAGAATAGGAAAAAAGTCACAAATTAAAATGACAGTACATTTAAAAGTTTTGAAATAAAATGAAGAACAAATAAAACACATTCAAATTTAAAAAGAAATGACACACTTAAAAAGTTTTTTGGAAGCTGGGTGTGGTGGCGCATGCACTTGGGAGGCTGAGGCAAGAGGACTGTTGTGAGTTCAAGACCAACCTGGGCTATGAAGTGAGTTCAAGGCCAGTCTGAACTGCATAGTGAGACCCTGTCTCAGCAAATAGGGTTGAGGATTTAGCTCAGTGGCATAAGCGCCTGCCTGCCAGGCACGAGGTTGTGAGCTTGATCCCCAGTACGTAAAAAAATAAAAAACAAAAGTTTTTTGGAAAATACAACAAAGAATTGACATTTTCTCATATGAACCATAGTGTTTCAGGCAACTGAGTTAGTTAGAAATATTATAGGCAGTCAGACAGAGCTAGGCCCTCAAGGAAACGGGCACAGAAGACCAGATGTCTTGTGACCTTGGAAGAGACACACACCTCTTGCTGTGGGCCAGATGTCAAGACAAAAGGCAGAACAAATGCACCCATATCCTAAGGATTGATATTCTAAATAGTTCTCTATCACCCTGAGGAAGTCAGGAGTCAGCACCCCAACTCCCTATGGGAAGAATCACTGCTGTTAAGCATCCCCATTTACTACGTGACTCACCTCCCCATTTGTCCTTGATTTAATCAAGTTTACCTGAGCAATTAATCTTACTGGTTAATCAGAGTTATGTCCCAGCTTATGCCCACCTTGCAGGTTCCCATTTTTCCCTGCCTTGGACCCATCTAACCTCATGGTTTTACTCTATAAAAGTCCCTAGAAATGACAGAGTCTTTGGCAACCCACTCGGGACCTCTTCTGTCCCTCAGACAGAAGCTTTCTTTCTCTCAATAAATATATTCTGCTCTTACCCTCTGTTGTTCCTAAAATTCATTCTTCGATTTTAGAGAACACAAACTCGTGCTGGACATATAGTAGGTTGGGAGTTTCATTCCCCTATATCATTTGGAGGTCTGAGATCGTTCCCCTATATCAATAGCATAAAAAAAGAAAAAAGTTTCAATAACAAATGGAAATGCTTATAACATAATAAATCAAATAAAAGCAAGTCACATATACATACACAGAGAGCTAGATAAAACAACTTTCATGTATATGAACATACATATATATGTATCATATATAATACACATGCACACATACATAAACCATATTCAAAAGTAACTATGGCATTTGACTAAATCTTATTTTTCTTTAAGCTTTTATGACTTGCAATTTTCTACGATATAGATCTATGTATACAGATCACTTTTAACATCAGAGAAAAATACACAAAATATTGTTATAATAAAGGAAAAAAAATAAAATTTTCCCCCTCAACTCTCACATTCACACATAATACTTTTAATATAGGTAGTACAAATGGGGCTATGGGATCACTCCCCTCCACTCACCTAAACCTGGGCGGCACCCCAGGGCCACCCCCTCCAAACACACCTGTGTCCTAAAGGCTACTACCAGGAGGTAGAGAAAATAAACAAAAAAGCAAAAAACTCTAGGTCCACCTTGGAAAATTCTGAAGTCTCAAACCAAGACGCAAAACAAAAAGAAAAGCTATATTTAAAAGAAAATATCAAGAATTCTTCTTAAATTATAGTAATTGTGTCATATATTACAACATAATAATAGAAATAGAGTACACAATAAATGCAGTGTGCTTGAATCATGCAGAAACCACATAGTGAAAAACTTGAATTCCACAAAGCCAATCCCTGGTGACAAAATTTGGGAACCATTGCTCCAAAGGATCTATACATCCACATGTATGTATAACATGAAAACTGGAATTTTCCACATAATTCCAGTGCTTAAAATGTGGGGTGGTGATGTTCTTTTGCCTCTGCAATTACCTTTGCTGATTTCTACTTTACAAACATCATCTTCAGTGTATGACTCCCCAAAATCTGCCTTATGAGAAGATGTACTCCTAACAGTCTTAGCACATTTCAAAGCAAATTTCCCTGTTGAAAACCACCAGTTTTCACTCTGAAGAAAATCAACAGATGCTGGTTAAATCATAAAGATTTTCTGATGCTTCTGGGATAAGTCAAGTTTACTCAGTTTCTAGTAGGCTTTACAGGCTAGTTGTGTTAACTTTCTACTACAGGGACAACATACCTGAGATAAGCAACTTGTAAGAAGAAATGTTTATTTTGGCTCATAGTTTTGGAGGTTTCAGTCCATATTTGGCCAATCCATTGCTTCCAGGTGCACAGCAAGGCAGCACATTGCAGCAGGCACTCATGGCAGAGAAAGCTGCTAACCTCGTGGTGGCCAGGAAGCAAAAGACAGAAGAAGGAGCCAGAATTTCAATATTCTCCTTAAAGGTGTGCCCCAACAACCTAACTTACTTCCACTAGGACCCACCTCCCAATAGCTTCAAGCTGAGGTTCAACCTTTAAATGCATGAACCTTCTGGGGACAGTCCAGAC
>RJWM01040971.1:0-15171 GCA_004363535.1 Dasyprocta punctata
TATGTAACCCAGGTTGGCCTCAAAATTCGAGATCTTCCTGCCTCAGCCTCCCAAGTGTTGGGATCACAGGTGTTCACCACCCTGCCTGACTTCTACTCTCCCTTTTGGAAGGCCATCAGCCGGTTTGGGGTTGGATCCACACAAATGGCCTCATTCTCACACAGTCATCTCTTTAAGTCCCAGGCCTCCACCTTCCTAGGCTCTGGCCCCTCCTCCATCTCAGCCAAAGTCTAGTGGGGCATGGCAGTGCACATATCTGCAATCTCCAACTCCGGAAGGCTGAAGCAGGAGGGTCCCAAGTTCAAGGCCAGCCTGGGCAATTTAGTGATGTAGGAGACACTGTCTCAAAATAAAAAGTAAAACAAGGGCTGGGAGTGTAGCTTAGTGTAAAGGGCCCAAGCTGTGTTTCCGTCCCTCAGCCCTGCTTACTCGGTGACGGTGGGGAGCCCGGCCCCCTGCACCCCGTCTCACCCACCCCTGACCTTGAGGCTGGTTCCTGGCACTGGTCCCGTCCCTGGAGCTGGAGGGGACACACCCCAGGGCCCTGCTGCTCCTGGGACCGAGCCGCAGTGACGGGAGCCAGGATGCCTGAAGCCGCGCGGTTGCTATGGAGATGGGAGCAGGTTCCTTGGGGGAGTCAGGATTCGGAGGCGGCAGCGTGGTCTCTCCTGAGGCACGTGTAAAGGCGCCCCAGAAAAGCCAGTCTCCGGGGGACAAGGACAGAGCCTCCCCACTGCCCGCTGCCCCAGCCAAGGGTCTGGGGGGGCCACGGCTGGAAGTCAGGTGGTCCTGGGCCCCTGTGATGTCGGGGTCCCCACTCCCTGGCCCCGTGTCTGCCCAAGCCTGGACGTGCCTCTCAGTACCCGGGGGGACGTGGGGTTCCCCGCCAGGTGGCAGCGCCCCGAGCAGCTGTGTCGGACCTGACCCCAGACATCCTTCCTGACCCCCAGCTTGCACAAGGGGGCTCTCAACCCTCCGACGGGGCAGCGGAGGGACAGGGGCCCAGGGACCCTCACGGGCCGGAACTTGAAGCTGGGTCTGCCGGGTGCCTTGGGGACCCCAACACCCCAACTCCAGCCTGTGACCTCGCCACAGCACGAGGCTGGGGCTGGGATGGGACAGGAGTGGGAGGCTGGAGACCCGGGGGCGTTCAGGGCCAGCGCCCCGCCCGGTGTGAGGGAGGAGGACGGGGTCTGTGGGGCCCAAGAGTGGTTGGAAAGTACGGTGTGTGTTTAAAAACAAAATCACACGGTAAAAGACACTGCCAGGAACCCCCTCAAAGCCCTCCTCACTCCGGGCACGCTCAGCCCCTCGTCCCGGGCGCCGCTCTGGAGTCCTCTTTCCTGAGGGCCTTTAGCTGCGCTGTCCTGGCGGCCTTGATGTCCCGAATCGATTCAAAATGTTTCCCTTTCACGCTCGTCTTGACTTTGGGGAGGAGCCAGGAGCCACAAGGTGTCGATCCGGTGAATGAGGCGGGTGAGGACCGAGCGGCGCGTTTTCACAGCCCTGACTTTCTCTCCCGTGTCGCAGCGGCATTCACTGTGTTTTGTTGTTCTTTATCACACCTCATAAAGACAAAGACCAGAGGACTCTAGTGCTGCTTTAGAAAGTGGCATGGATGATGAGCTCAGTGTGTTCAAAGAAAAGGGGAGGATTTTTAGGGGAGTTCATGGCAACGTGTCTATTTATTTTTCTGTCTCCCGTTTTTGGTTTTTTGAGACAGGGTCTCACTACTAGCCCAGACTGGCTTTGAACACAAGGTAATCCTCCTGCCTCAGCCTTCCAAGTGCTGGCGTTACAGGTGCACGCCAGGACACCCAGGTACTGTCTTATTTAAAAACAAACTGTATTTTGCCATCACTCCCGTCTCTGTTGGGGGAGGCAGGTGAGGATGGGGGCGCCGTCTCCGTGGGGACAGAACTGCGGCAGCACAGGCCTTGTTCCTGGGACCAGGGCTCTGACAAGGGGCACAGACACTCCACATGGCCAGCACCCTTGGGTCACAGACAACCCCAGGGGGCCACTGTTATCTTCTCTGACAGATTAGCACTGCGGGTCTGGCAGGGGTCGTCAGGCCTGAGCCAATGGGTGCTTGGGCTCCCTCTGCAGGATGTGGCTTTGAGACCCCATCCTTTAGGGCCCCCCAAATCCTAAAGACACCTGTCCCATACCCCCTAAAAAGGAAGAATCTCTGGGGACCCAGAGCCCTGCTGCCCTCAGCATAGTGAGCTGGGGTTGATGGCACAGGTCTGTGATTCTAGCCCTCTAGGAGGCTGAGGCAGGAGGATTCCAAGATGGAGCTCAGCCTGGGCAACTTACTCTGAGACCCTGTCTCAAAATAAAACAGAGCTGGGGCTGCAGCTCAGTGTGAAGGGGTGAAACCATTCCTAGTAGTGCCCCCCAAAAGTCTGCTCCAGTCCAACGCCGGCTGACAGCTTCCGGATAGCAGGGTGGGGGCGGAGGAGCCAGCTGGAGGAGCTTGCCGCAGGGCCCGGAGGCCGTGGAAGTCACCAGGAATGAAGAGCGGACGTCAGCTGGGCAGAGACGGGCGCAGAAAGCGGGGGGGCGGGGGGGCGCTGGGGCAGAACGGCTACGGCGGGGCGGGGGGGGGGGCTTTGGCTCCCAGGGCTCCCTCCCCCGAGTTCCAGCGCCTGGCCCTGGGCAGAGCAGCACCAGCCTGAAGCCAGAGGGACCCCCAGCAATGACTTCCCAGGGAAGGGCCTGAGCGTCCTGTGCCCGTCCCCGCGGCCGGTGCCGCCCCCGCACACTCGCGCTAGCCCGGCTGCCGTCTGTGTTGTCGCATGAGGGTCTGCACGCAGCTGACCCCTCGGGTCACGCAGAGCTGGGCCCGGGCCCGTGGTCAGATGTGCGTTTAGGAAGCTCAGGGCCACACGAGCTTGAGTTCGACTGAGTCTGCGGCCAACATGGACCCCGGACCCACGCTGGTGCCTCGGGCGCTGCGGGAAACTGGTGGGTGCTGCCAGGATCTCAGCGACCACGACCGACGACCACCGCAGGGCGACAAGACCCAGCCCCTCCTGCCGCTGTCGTGGTCCCCCCAGTTGTCCCCAAGCCAAGCTGGGCCCCTGGCGCCTGGAGCAGAGAGCCGGAGTCGGGGCAGAGGGGCAGGGGCCGGGCACTGCCAGCCGTGCCAGTCAGGGGGGCCGCCGACGTCACTGGCCTCCAGGTGACCTCTAGGATGGAGACGCTGGCCCGGCAGCCTCCCACGCTGGGGCCAGCCATCCCCGGGGCCTCCGGTCCCCGCTGCGGCCACCTCCCGGGGCCTCCGAGGTGGGGGCGGGGGGCCGGGCCCTCACCAGGCGGAGATGAGCATCTGGCAGGTGCTGGAGGGCATCCAGACCAGCTCCACCAGGCGGAACTGGAAGTAGCCCATGGCGAAGCCCGAGAGGACGTCGGTGATGTGGTGGCGGCCGATCATGACGCGCGACAGCCCCACGCAGAAGGCCCAGAGCACCAGCAGCACGCGCAGCGGCACCGCCAGCACCAGGTGGCTCAGGAAGAACTTGGACACCATGGCAGCGCGGCTGGCGTGGCCGGCGGGGAAGGCGTACAGGTCCATGGTGAGGTGGTCCAGCAGGCTGGGGCTCGTCTCGTAGGGCCCGCGGCGCTTGATGAGCTTCTGCACGCCCGCCACCGTCATGATGTCCAGGAGCAGGGCTGTGGGCAGGGACAGAGGCCGGGGCGTCAGCGCCCCTGGGTGGGCCAGGCTCGCGGCCCCCACCCCTCCGACCTCGCCCCCACTCCGTCCTGTCGCTCGACCACACTGACCTACCCCAGTGCCTCCGCACTTGCTGTTCCCACCCCTTGGAAGGTTGGGCCTTGCGACACCACCGTGCCCCAGGGAAACCCCATCCTCATGAACCACTAAGTGCCATCCGCCCTGCGCCAGCCCCTGTCAACCACCAGTCTGCTTCCTGCGTCTAGGGATTGGCTTTTTCTGCACATTTCCTATGAATGGAATCAGAGAGTAAGCGGCCTGTGAGTCCAGCTTCTTGCTCTTGGCCTAACCTTTCAAGGTTCACCCAGGTCGTAGGTGGCTTGGGACCATTCCTTTTTCCTGATTGAATAATATTCCACAGAATAGAGGTGCCACAGTGTGTCATCCGCAGATGGACACTGGGCCCACTGGGCCCACTGTGCCCACCTGTGCCCATTGTTATAACGCTGCTCCTGCTGCGGACGTCAATGCATAGGATTCTTGCCTTTTATCCTTTGGGGGTTTCCTTAGCAGCAGAATTGGGAATCATACGGAAGCTCTCTGGTAGTTGTGCTGACCTGGTCATCAGTGGGGGCACAGCACCTGTAGGGCCCTCTGCGGGGATGGCACAGATGACCCCATGGCGTGGGTGGCAGCTGCGTGACTGTGGACAGGTCACCTGATTTTCCTCCTGACTGTGGCCACTTGTCCCCTAGATGGGACCAGGTCCAGGGCCCACAGGTGACCAACCATCACTTCCGTGGCCCCTCCTCACAAAGGCCCATCCCACCAGACAGGCTGGATGGGTGAGGAAAAATTACTACCGGGACATAAATGCAGAATGGAGTGGGGTGTGGTGGTACAGGCCTGCAATCCCAGCACTCTGGGAGGCTGAGGCAGGAAGATCTCAGACTCAACCCCAGCCCAGGTGACTGCGCGACTTAGTAAAACTCTGGCTCAAAATAAAAATAAACATTAAAAAGAAGCCAGAGACGGAGGTCAGTGTGAAAGTCCTGGATTCAACCCCCAGTGCTAAAAAATAACAAAAGAAAAAAAAAAACCCACACATAGCCTGCGTTAGGAGCTTTCTGCTTCCCCACAAAGCCCCCTGCGTGTGTCAGTGTGGCTGGCTTTGCACAACAGCCCTTTCCCAGAAATGAGAAAAACACAACAGGCTGTCATCCCACAGCATGGGAGGCTGAAGCAGGAGGATCACTATGAGTTTGAGACCAGCCTGGGCTACGTAGCGAGACCCTGCCACGTAAATAAATAAATAAATGGGGGGAGAGAGGGAGAGAGATTGATACACCACAGGACACTTGCAGACTCAGCGTCTGAGTCGCTACTTGGAGGCCACCGTGGGTCTCTGGGTGCAGACGCCACGTGGCGTGGCCTTGGGTCCAGCTGCTCTGCTGTGTCCCCGGCCCTGAGTGCGTGGCCGGCCAGCCCATGTGCTGCTGAGCCAAGCCCAGCTTCGGAGCCATCGGGGCTGGGGGAGGTCACAGGCCCCAAGGAGAGGGGTGACAACCGCCAGCCCACTGGCCAGCAGGGAGCCCGGGGAGGCAGGTGTCCCTGACCCCCAGGAGCCCTGGCCTCCCAGAGCAGCGGGCAGGTGGGCTGTCCCTCACTGCCAGCCCCCAGGTGACCCAGGCGACAGACCCTCTCAGAGCGTGTCATGGTGACAGCAAGCCCTAGCTGGTCTGCTCACTGTGAATAAATTGCTGGGTGTGTGGTGTCCGCCTGTGATCCCAGCACTCTGGGAGGCTGAGGCAGGAAGATCTCAAATTGGAGCCCAGCCTGGACAATTCAGTGAGACCCTGTCTCAAATACAAAAGGGCCAGGCGTGCAGCTGCGTGAGGGAAGCGTGCGATGCGGCCAGGCGGCGCCTGCTGGTCTTTGCCCCTCTCCTGTGGCCTGGCCTCGCCTGGTCCTGGAAGCACCAGATGTCTCTCCGGTCCGGGCCCCCAAGCAGCAAGAGTAGGGTGTCAGGGATTTCCTCCAAGGCTCAGAGCAGAGCCACAGGCAGGGGACTCAGGGCCTCTGCCTCCCACGCACCTGGGATCCAGGTCCAGTGGTCAGGAATCTTGCTATGTAGCCCAGGCTCAATTTAAATTCTGGACCCTCCTGCCTCAGCCTCCAGAGTGCAAGGATGACAGATCTGGCTCAGACCCAAACCTTTCCCATTCAACAGCAGCACAGCTCCCAGGGACAGCACAAAGGCCAGGACGCGTGACGGCACCGCAGTGTCTGCCGCTTGTCCTGTGCCCAGCGAGACCTCAGAGGCGGCCCCTGGGGAACGTCGTGTGCCAGGCAGCGCTGGTGGAGCAGCCGCCAGCCCCCTACAACTGAGAGAGGCCCCATGGCCTCGCCTGTGACAGCGAAGTCATTGCAGGGCTGGTGGCACCTGTGCCCTCCCGTGACGCGCTGTGCGGCTGGGCCTCTGGCCCCAGCTGTGGGCCACCCCCGGGTTCACCTGGCGGGAGGCGCCTGCCTGTTGGATGATTTGGAGTCAGAAACCAGACACCCTTCGCCTGCAGGTGGCCACGCACACAGGCATAGGGGGACCTCGTGTGGCCCCTGCGGGTGGGTGGGGGCCGCTGTCCCTGAGGGTGGCCCTGGGGGACACTCAGGGCTGCAGGGGAACTGGACTCAGAGATGGGAGCAGGTGGGGAAGTGGAGGCAGGCGGAACTTGCTGGCGACAAATGGAGCAAAGATGGGCCCCCTGGGGACCCGGGGTGGCTGGAGCAGGGGCAGCTGGGGCGGGCAGGAGGGCCCTGGAGCACCGGAGGCCGCCGCACCTCCGCCCCCTCTGCGGGAAGCCGGGACGTCCCACAGCCCCAGGGACAGCGCTGAGAACGCGGCGTGACGGGCGGCGCCCTTCCCAGGGAGACAGACACGCCGCACGCACGCACGCACGCACGGAGGCCGCGTCTAGACAACCGAGCGCCGGCACCACTGCGGGGCGGTGGCGGGGATTTATAGCCCTGCGGAGCTGCGGGCCGGGTGTGCGGCGGGAGCTGCTCCAAACTGCGCGTGTACACGCAGGGACCACGCTTGGGCTCGGAGAAGGGGACTCTCATTTCCCTTTTGTGACTCTGCCCTAAAAATCATCCTCACTGTGCACAGGCGGCATGGCCACATTTTTTTTTAAAGTTTTTTTTGTGTGTTTGTTTGTTGTCATTTTGGTTTTTTTTGAGATAGAATCTTGCGATGTAGCCCAGAACAGCTTTGAACTCAGAGGTGATCCTCCTGCCTCAGCCTCCCAAGTGCTGGGATTACACGCGTGCCCCACCACTAGTTTAAAAAGCCATTTTTAAAATAAAAGAACAAATACTGTATGACTCCACTTACCCAAAGGACTTGGGACAGCGGTAGTCACAGAGACAAAGTAGAATGTGCCTGCTGTGGGGGGAGAGGGGTGGAGAGTTGTCACCTCACAGGGACGGGTTTCAGCTTTGCAAGGGGAAAAAGTTCCAGGAGTGGACATTGGTGACAGCTGGGTAGCCATGCCCAAGTGCTTAATGCTGCTGGCCTCTAGCTTAGAAGTGCTAGAAAGGGGACGATTCATGCGCCATGCATTTTACAAACACACAAAAGGTTATTTAAAAACCAGTAACCCAGCACTCAGGAGGCTGAGGCAGGAGGATCATTGTGAGTTCAAGACCAGCCTGGGCTACAAAGTGAGCTCAAGGCCAGCCTGAACTGTGTAGTGAGATCCTGTCTCAAAAAGACAAAAACAAAAAACAAGCAAACAAACAAAAAGCCCAGTACCTGGGCATGGTGGCACACGCCTATAACCCCAGCACTCTGGGAGGCAGAGGCAAGAGGATCGCAAGTTTGAGCGCAGTCTGGGCAGTTCAGCGATCCAGCCAAACCCTCCTCAGCCCTTCTCGAAGAGGGCTGGGACGCAGCTCTGTGAAGGGCAGGTCCCATCTCCAGCAGCAAAACAGAAACAAAGGAAGCCAAGCACCTCTGCAAAGGAGGCGGCCGCGCCTGCGGGAGGTGGGGACCGCCAGGCCGAGGCTCTGCCCTGATGGCCTGAGCAGCGTGTGTGTGCGCACGAGTGTGTGTGCGTGCGAGAGCCTGGCCTCTCCCCGAGCCCACCCTCAATGGGTCCACCTGGACCCCAGCTCACCCGTCTGGGGAGATGAGACCGCGTGACCCCCACACAGCCTCCCTCTCCTGTGCCTGCTGCCGGGGTGCAGGGCCCGGTGTGGGGCGCCCACAGACCCCAAGCGCCCAGCTGTCCCGGAGGCCCCGGGAGATGATGGAGCACAGCGGGTGTGGGACGGGCCCCACTCGGGTCAGGTCTCACAGCCTGGGAGAGGCTGTCACCTGCAGTGCCGGAGACCATGGGACAGCTAAAGGAATGGGCCGGGGTAGCCCGGCTCACGGGGGCCGATCCCTGGGGCAGTTGGGAAGGGGCCTGGGCCAAGGCCGCTGCAGGGGGAGACACACATCGCAGGCTGGGGGCGCAGAGAAACCACAGGCCACTCCTCTGCATGCTCCGTCCTTTGTGACAGGAGTGTGAACCGGGCATGATGGCGCACACCTGTAATCCCTGCACCCCTGGGAGGGAGGCTGAGGCAGGAGGGTGCCACGAGTTCGAGGCCAGCCTGGTCTTTCGGCCTGGGGTACAAGTGAGACTGTCTCAAAAAACAAAAGAAAAAGAAAAAAGAACTGGAAATGCTCTCAGAATCAAAATGGAGTCACCTGTGTCAACCTCGACAAGGAGAATAACAGAGCTGGAGGTTACACAGGGAGGCGGGTTCTTCCCCCACCGTCTAACGGTGACAGAAGCTGCTCCTGCAGCCCTGAGCCTCACAAGGCCACCACGACCTCAGCCAAAGACGCTTCAAGGTCAGTGCCCGCTGCCGTCTGTTCTCCTTGGCCCGAAGCCACCCTTGCTATTCACCACGGTGTCCCAGGTCTGTGGTTTCAGCCTCATTTTTGTCTTCAAAAATTTCCCCTTGCTACGAATGGTGGGGCACCCCTCTCATCCCAGCACCCGGGAGGCTGAGGCAGGAAGGTCGCTGTTAGTTCAAGCCTGTGGTACAGAGCAAGACCCTGTCTCCAAAAAAAGCAAAACAAAACAAAAGTTTGCTTTCATATTCGGGAAATCTCCATGAAGACATTTCAACCAAGGGTTCAGGTCGCAGCAGCAGGACTGGGCCGCACCCCAGCCGGGGCAGGCCCAGCGGGGACACCGGCCACGCCTGGGGAGGGAGATGCGCCTGTCACCTGTGCCCTGGAGGGACAGGAAGGGCGTGGTCACTTCACTGGCATCAGAAGCTCAGACAGGACCTGGCAGGAGGTGGTGATGATGTTGCTCCCGCCAGCAAGGGTCAAGGGGATGCGGCATCCCTGGTGCTCTGCGTGCCGCGGGGTCTCCACAGCCCAAGTGACAGGGGCACCGTCTCAGAGGGCTGTGGCCGCTCAGACACTGCCTGGCTCGCATCTGGTGCCTCGGCAGTGCATGGGGGAGGCAGGAGGAGGACGCAGGGCACCTGCCAGGCAGAGGGGCGTGGGAGGCCCAGGGTTGGGGCGGCCGGGTCTGCGGCTCCCAGTCTGCCTCCGGGGGCCCTGGCACAGGCGCGGTGCCCAGGGGCTCTGAGTGGCAGGACAGGGCTCTCTGCGGTGCCCACGATGACAGTGACATTGGTCAGTGTGCTTTCCCAGCTTCCCCAAGTCCCCGCGGGCGGAGAGGGACACCAGGCCCTGGGGCACACGGAGCAGGGGACCAGGCTGGGGCCAGAGAGGGGCCCAGGCCCCGCACAGGCTGGAGCACAGGAAGCGGCAGTCTGTGCCCCGTGGGGCCGCACCCCACACACACAGGCTCCAAGTGTGAGTGGTGCCCCGCAGCAGGCCCTCACCTGTCAGGGCCTTGGCACACAGGCGTGCACACAGCAAGGCAAGGCCGGGCACCCAGGAGGCTGAGGCAGGAGGATTGTCATGATTTCGAAGCCAACCTGGGCTACAAAGCAAGACCCTATCTCAGAAACAAAAAACAAAAAACCAAATCTAATTATGAAATGTAAACAATACAACTTTTAAAAAATGAAATTTGGTAAAGGAGGTTCTTGAAGATACAAAAGACATTTAACAAAGGAGGCACTGAGGGGCCTTGCTCACGTTGTGGAGCAAGTACTTCCGTGCCCATAGCGCAGCGGCTGGAATGGGGCCAGAAATCTCCTCCTAACGCGAGAGGTGCAAACACTGAAATGTCCGAGGCGGGTGAACGTTTCCTAAATGCAATGTTCATGCGTATAAGAAAACCAGTGGTGTGTGAGGGGCGGCTGCCTTGTTTGCCTCCCATGACGGGGAGCTCACCCCTCCACGAGGTCCCCACTCTCTGCTCCGCTCCTCACTCTGGGCTCCCACACAGCCCTCTGTGGAAAGATGCGGAGCAAAGCTGGAGTCATGCCCCGTTCTGACCTGGCCCCATCCCCTCTTGCTGTGTGACCCCATTGGGCATGTCATGGCTTCGTGCCTCAGTTTCCTCCTCTAACAACGGACCGAGCCGTTGGGCTTCCAGAACACCAAACCCTGGCATCACGCCCTTGGTCCTCCTGAGGGGAAGGCAGGAAGGAGCAGACGGGGCCCAGGGGCTTGACCACCCATCCCCTGAGCCCAGGCCACCCAGGCCCGGCACGGCCTCGGAGCTGCGGTTCTCCTGGAGGATGCTGTGGGCACCTGGGAAACTTGAGACAACAGGAGCGGCTTCTACCCCGGAAGCTCCCGACCTTGCTCACCTGGCTCTGTCCCTCCTGCCAGGGCCCGGGCACGGCCCACACAGAGCAGACCCCTGTGCATCGGGGGGCTGATGAAAACCCCCCACTCTAAGGCAGGCCTGGTGCCTTACAGACATCAACCACAGATTCATTTTTCTGTTTTTGAGACAGGGTCTCACTGTGTAGTTTTGGCCTTGAACTCACTATGTAGCCCAGGCTGTTCTTGAAATCATGATGAGCCTCCTGCCTCAGCCTCCTTAGTGCTGGGAACACAGGCGTGGCCACCACCGCAGACCACTGGAACCTCAGATACTAATCCGTGAAAGGGAGATGACAGGTCCCCAGGGCCCGGGGACCCTCCTCGGGACGACAGAATAAGTGGTACAGTGTTGATAACTTAGTAACAAGGACGAAAGCTCTCCAGTGGTGGCAGCGGGCCCAGCCACCTGCTCCCTGCAGACCCGACTGTTTCGTCTGTGTCTTCCCTCTGGACCGGAGCCCCCGCCTGAGGGCCCAGCTGCACCAGCTTTGGGACCCGGACACTTGGTTCACTTGTGGCTCTGCCCAAGACCCCCACTCCGCCTCCCAAGTGCCGGCCACCAGGGAAGCGTGGATGCTGAGGTCCCCGGAGGGTGGCTGGGTGGGGGCTGGGTGTCACCCTGGGTGGCGGGGATGCTTGTCCCCCACGTGGCTCCCGTGTGGCCGCTGGCTACAGTCAGAGGGGCTGACGGCTGAGCCTGTGTTACAGGCCCACAGCCGCCCCGACTCCAGGGACACCCCAGGGAAGGAGCAGGTGGCGACTCTGGGTTTAGGGGGTCCCAGACTGGCCCCTGGGTCCCCAGACCTCGTCAGAGCATCCCAGGCAGTGGGCTTGGGGAGCAATGGGAGCAGCTGGAAATCACCACCTGGGAACAGCCTCGGAACAAGGACCCGGGCTGTGGGAGGAGGGGAACCTGGCTCCAAGACACCTCTGAGGTCACCGCCATCAGCACCAGCTTCCTCCAAGCGGCCTCTCGGCAGCGGCACCCATGGGGAGAGCCAGCCCGTCTAGGTGCAGGGGCCCCCGTATGCCTCCCAGCTCCGGTCCCCCTGTAGAGCCTGCCTCTTTCTGGGGCGCCCTCCCTGCCTAACCTCATTAGCTCGGTCCAGCTGCTTTCCGAGGGCCTGGCAGCTGGGGGTGGGGTTGGTGCCAGCCCGGGGGCCCGGTGACCCAGTGGCAGGCGGGGGGCGGGCACACTCACCCAAGAGCAGGTTCATGAGCACCTCCTGGCCGGCCAGCGTGCTGCTCTTCACTAGACAGAGGATGGTGCCCCCGATCCAGGGCACGCCATGGCCCGTTATGCCGATGAGCTTGACCATGGAGCGGGCACTGGCCCAGGACGCGGCACGGCCGGCGCACACGCCCAGCCGCTTGGACATGCAGATGTCGATGGCCAGCAGGGAGTTGAAGGCGATGCCCTTGAACGAGGGGTTCAGCTGCATGCAGTCCTCCTCGGGCAGCTGCTGGGACTGGCGCCGCTCTCGGGGCCCCTCGCTGGCGGGTGGGGGCTGTGTCGAGGGCCCGGAGGCCTTCCTGGCCGAGCCTCGGGGCTCCGGGGTCCCCTTGGGGGGCTGGCTCAGGGACAGGAACTCGGCCCGGTTGAGGACGTTGCTGCGGTCCCGGGCGCGGGCCCGGCTCTGGGAAGCTGGCATGCTGTCCCACCCTGCGCGGTCACCCGGAGGAGACCGCTGCCGGCCCCCCAGGACCAGGGCCGCCCGGGCTGCCGCCGTCACCTGCCTCCGTCCTGCCTGCAGCAGCTGTTAAATATAGACCAGAGGATCGCACGAGGCTGTTTACCTCCGGCTGTCACCCGGCTCCGCGCACACGTCAGTGGCAGCCGGGCAGCCAATGGAGCCCACCCTTGCCGGCCTCGCCAACGCACCCTCGGGGAGGTAGGCGAGCCCCGGCCTGCGGGCTGCCTGGGCCTGGGCTATTTAAATCTGCCAATGGCTGCCCCTGGGTCCCGGGGCACTCTGGGAAATGTAGTCTTACTGCTCTGGACTCTGCTGTGGCCTCAGCTGTGGCCTTGTCTCTGGCCCAGGTGGAGATGTGCCCTGGGTTGACCCCACTTTTGCCAGCTGCCCCCCAAGCAGTCCAGACCCCTGGGAGCCCAGCCTGCTGCCCTCCTTCTGGGCGGTGGGGACCCAGCAGGGCTGGGAGAGAGGGCCCCGCCCGAGGCCTCTCTGGGCAGCTGACGACGGAGCTCATGACGTCACCCAGAGCATCATATTCTGGTCCCCGGGGCCAGGCCAGCTCCTCCCCGTGATAGCTTTTCATCAAGCTGTCAGGCTGGGCTCGCTTTCCCTTTAAATCCGTCTCGAATTTGGGGTAGCGCATCGCAGTCCGACTGAAGGGCAGTCTGTGAATTTGATCTCTGTGGCGGGGTAATTAATTGGATGGTGACGGATCCAGTTCCAGTGCTCTCCGAGTTCTGCGAAGGGCAGAAGCACTACGCAGCCCCAGGCAGCCCAGAAACAGCGCCAGGGCGCCCGACCCTGAGCTAGAGCGGGGCGGGCTGCGGACAGGGGAACCAACCGGCCCTGTCTCCGGCCCTGGGAAGCTCACAGTTCCTTGGGGGCCACACGAGTGTCACAGAAATGACTGCGACAATGCAGAACGTGGAGCCACGGGGGGTGCGAGGCCGGACAGAGCAGCAGACCCCGGGGGGAGGGCTACCCCACAGCAAGGGCCACCACCCCCGCACAGGATGCGTGGGTCCCCGAGAGGGCAGAGGCTGAGGGGACCCTGCCAGGGAGCTGGGACTTGAGACAGGCCTCCCTGCGGCTACCTGGGTGACCTTTCAGGGTTACCCCAGGCCTCCCCCCAGCCCAAAGGACCTGGGCTGCCTCAGGCTGTGAGTCCTTGGGCAAGTCAAACCATGACCCCGTGCCTCAGTTTTTCCACCTGTAATATGGACGTCATAGTGCCCACCTCTGAGGGGCATGAGGCCCAAGGAGATGACAGTTGTAAAATGCCAAGCAAGGTTCCCATCACTGAGTGAACCTTCGGCCTCCGCGTCAGGAGCTGATTTCACTGGGTGCAGAGAACCAGGTCCGCTTTCAGAGGGACAGGTCCCCACGGTCTGGTCCCTGGTGGGGCAAAGCCAGAGTCCAGGCGGGCTGGGTGTGGGGTTCCTTGCACCCCCCCACAGGGCAGGGCAGGCGAGGCATGCCCCATTCCTCCTCCGCCTCTTCCACCCAGCCCGAGCCACCGCCGAGGGCCTCATCCCCTGACCCCCGCATCGCTCGCATCCTGGAGTGCGTGGACAGTGTGGGGACCAGACAATCCTACAGATGAGGGGGCTGGAGGGGTCCAGCTGGGAAACCAGAGAGAACAGGGAGCCCGCTCCTGATCGGTCCCCAAGGTGGGCGCAGCGGGCTCGTACTGGGCTCCCTCAGGCCATGGGCCCTGGCTGTGTTTGTGATCGCCTGGCCAGCACACGCACCTCCCCATCGCTGGGCATGGCCCATGACCCCGGCTGGCCTTGGCCTTGGCGGGCAAGCAGCCCAGCCTGGATGGGGCTATTAATACCCAGAGGCCTGGGTCAGCATTTACATCTGGCCAGGGCAGCCGGCGAGATCTGAGGAGGGCCCTAGGGTCTGGGTTAGCTCCAGCCCGGGGGCAGAAGATACGGGCTCCGGGAAAGACCACAGGAAATCCTCTGCCCTGCCTGGCCTCTGTGTCCCCTTTCCAGGGCCAGTGGGAGGCTCAAGTCGAGGCTCCACGAGTTCCCCTGTGACTCGGAACCTGCTGGTGCTGTCTTCTCTAAGCTGGGATGACCCTGGTCACCTTCGCAGGTTGCTGAGAAACAAGAACAATTTGTCTACAGCCCCTCATGAGTACCGCCATCGGCCACAGCCCTGCTTCTCGTCAGCTTCATTCATTCAGTCAATGCTTTCATTGATCTCTTCCCACAATGTAGCTGGGGAGACAGGGTACACATCCCCAGAAAACCAGCTCGTTTATCAAACAGTACAACGTTAGCCAACATCCTTACTTTTCCTTACTACCAAAATGTTACTACTTGCCGGGTGTGGTGCTCCATGCCTGTGACCCCAGCACTCAGGAGGCTGAGGCAGGAGGATCACTGTGGATCTGAGGCCAGCCTGAGCTACACAGTGAGACTGTGTCTCAAAAAAAAGTTGTTACTTACTGTAAGAAATTCAATGCATACAGATAATACAGGTGTAATCCCATCACCTGGAAACCAATACAGTTAACACAAGGTGGTCAGGTTATAAAGGGATTCTTGCTTGTCTCATTTCTATTTAGTATATTTTACACCAACCAAGCTTTTTTTTTTTTTTTTTTTTTTTTGTCTTTTTGAGACAGGGCCTTGCTGTGCAGTTCAGGCTGGCCTTGAGCTCACTTTGTAGCCCAGGCTGGTCTTGAACTTGCTACGATCCTCTTGCCTCAGCCCCCCAAGTGCTGGGTTTACAGGCAGGCACCACCACACCCAGCTCAAGAATTCTTTAATAGTCAGAGAATACATATTAAACAAACTGTGTTTATGTATGGTGCCTCTGTAGCCACAAAAATGCATTTACAAATGTGATCACATTATACAGTCTTTAAAAAATACAACCCTTTTCACCCCACAGTAAACTTGGCCCTGTTTCCATGGCAACGCCTTCATTCTTTAGTGGCTTCCTGTGGCTTGGCCGTGGGAAGGGGCACAGTG
>RJWM01040972.1:0-15165 GCA_004363535.1 Dasyprocta punctata
GATTTCACTGAACTATGGAAGAAATTGGAAAAAAAATTGGCCTCTCAATAGTTGAGCTTCTAACCTGGGAACATAGACTATCTCTCCATTTCATTAGAACATTTTCTTTCATCATAGTGGAATACTTTGCAGACATAGTTTCAAGCTGTTTATTTTACATTTTTGTTTACTAGATTGATTACTAGGGAAATATATTCATTATATATTTAAGGATTTCATCTACCCACTTGTATCTTTCATTTAAAAATTGTAGATTTTAGTCAGACGTGCTGGCGCACACCTTTAATCCCAGCAATCAGAGGCTGAGGTAGGAGAAGCGCTGTGAGTTTGAGGCCGGCTTGGGCTACAACATGAGCACAAGGCCAGCCTGAACTACATAGTGTGACCCTGTCTCAAAAGACTAGGGCTGGGAGTTTGGCTTGTGACTTAAGCACCTGCCTGGCAGGCGTGAGGTTGCAAGTTCAATCCCCGGTGCCACACACACACACACACACAAAATTGTAGATTTATTATCTATTTCCTATTGAATGTGTTTTACACAGTGTTTCATAAAAACTCTCTATATACACACTGCCATTTTGTTCCAAAGGTTTACATACATTGCCTGTAGGTTCTTAATTTTATTCATGATGTGTTTCAGATATGCAGAAGATTTTGTATATAATCAAAATTATTTTTACCTTTCTTTTGTGCTAAGAAATACTTATATACTTTCAAATATCAGATGTTCACTGTTGCTTTCTCTAAATATCTAGTAGTTCCATTTTTAACATTTAACTGTAATGTATCTGGAATATATTTTGGCTTAACACACAATGTAAGGATATAATTTGTTTCCAATTGTTAACTAATTTCCTAAAAAATAATATTAAGTAATCTTTCCTTTCTCTCACCATTTGAAATGGTGACTTTTAAATATAGTAGATTCTAACGTGTAGATTTTGTTTCTCTGACATCATTTCATTTCTATGACTCTGTTCATGCACCAGTACACATTGTTGTAATTAACTACACAGTGCTTTTTAACAGCTACAAATTTTTCTTGTATATATAAATTTTCTTTGCTCTTGTCTATTTAGTGTTGTATACTTACTTTAAAATCAAATTCACCATTCTCCAGCTTGCCTGGAATTATATTCTTACACTGGGACAGAGGATAACTTACACAATGTTAAACCTCAGGTCCAGGAACATGAAATGGTGCTCATATTAGATTCTCCTTTACTATCAGAAAAAATTTTGGTTGTCACAGATGATTGGCTCAAAAACAACTTTACAGTTTCAGGCCTGATATTCATAGCCACGTGTGTTTCCAAGTCACTCTAAGGCAGCCATTAAATTCAGACCGCTCAACCCCAGATGCTATCAGAATCACTAAGCAGTTTTTGAAAGGTAAGTGTGCCTTATTACATGTCCCAGAATGATTTCAAAAGGACCCCTGCAAGTGAAGACCTGGGAAATTTTAAAAATTTCCACCAATGAACCCAACCAACCGAAGTTAAAAACCACTATCTTAAATAATCATTATTATGCTGTAAAATAGATTTAAATTCTATAGGCAGTCACATTAACAAGTGGGTAGAATACTGTCCTGAGTGCTCAGGATATCTGCATATTAAACCACAAGAAAGGAAGCCCACGTGCCTGAAAGCAAACACTGACAATCAGAAATCTAAGCACTAATCCTGAGCCTCTGACAGGCTCCGCCTCTGCCTCCAGCAGCTATTTTGTGACATTCGTCTGAGTCTTGTTTGCCTCACCTGTTGTGTAAGTGGGGTGAACCAAATTACCCCTTGGAGAAATGTTAAGCTCAATCATTTAAAAACATTTCTATATCACTGAAGCATAAGAATAAGTAAAACAAACAAACAAACAAAGAAAACAGGGATTGCACGGAGGTATACAAATAATAATAGTTCTATGCAGCTCCATGGTGAAGTTCAGATGCCAGTAGGGAACAAAAGTTAATATCCGTTTGTGAAACAGCCAGGTCTAAGTGTGGCTCTGTGATCAAGACTCATGCAACATCTAAAAGGCATTCAGATTCAATTACATAAGTGAGTAGGCCAAAGTAGGGTAAATACAGCTAATTAGATACACTGAATGATCCGTGGGGCTGCAATAACATAATAAGCTTCATTAATGTATATTCTGTGTGCAGAGAATAATGAATATTGAATATGTAAGCCTGTCAACTAAGATGTTGTATTGGTAAAGAGTGATCGAAACTTTTTCACTAGTTTAATACATGGTCTTAAAAGAATATTCGTATGCTAATAATATAGACCAGATCGTGTGTCCTTGAAGAAGCTCTGTAACTTCTCTGATGGTCAGTTTCCTCAACTATGAAATGGAAATAATTCCCGAAGATGAATGTAGTTATCATGTATCAGAAACATTGTCTTAGTCGCTTTCCTTACTGCTGGAACAAAATACCTGGCATCCACAACTTGAAGGAGGAGAGGTTTATTTTGACTTACATTTCAGAAGTTTCAGATCTTTCAAAGTTGGCCCATTCTAAAGCAAAGGGGAACGGTGGAGGAGAGCTGCTCAGCCTGTAGCAGACAAGAAATAGAAAGGGCTGGGGGGAGTTACGCCCTTCCAGTCCACCCCACCCCAGTGACCCTCTTCTTCCTACTAGAATCCACTCCTCCTAACAAGTCAGCTATAACCCAATCACCTTCCAAAAGCTCCACCTGTGAGAACACATGTTGTGGGGAACAGTTAGATATAAACCATAACAAATATATACAAATAAAAAATAAAATTTTATCATTATTACAGTTAATTAATATCTATATTAGCTATACTGTGACCTACTAATGCCATTTTTATCTGACCTTCTTGGTTCAAATCCTTCTGCCATCTTGAAGTTGTTAATACGATTATTTTTCTAGGACATGGCCTAAACATATCATCCTGCTTAACACACTTGTTCATACACTCACATACGTACATGTATGCACAGATCACTGGTTTCTTATTGTCTGGAGAACAAACTGAGTAGCTAACCCAGTAGTCAAGACTGCTTCCACACTAACCAAGATGTTTAAAACTCTTTGTTTATTTCTTTGGGGAATCCCCTTTGTGACTGGTAATTCTGATATACCAACTTCATTGGATTAAAAAATACCTAGTAGATTAGTAAACCATGCCCCTGGCCACGCTAGGGAGGGTCATAGAGCGTAGTCTATGTATAGTCCTGAACTCATTCTTCTCTAGTACTGTGCTCATGCTCTGATCCTCAGTCACCACAAACTAAGTAGCTTTGTTCCCCCGTACCAGCCATCACGTTGTTTCTGCCTTGGAGCCAGCTGACGATGGACTGAATCTACCAAAACTTTGAGCTGAATTAAACAAGAGATGGAAGGAAGGGGAGAAAAGGGAGGAGAGAATGTAAGAATAATTAAAATGTTGTACATGCACCAAATCTCCATGATAAGTATATTCATTATGCACTAAGAAAATGTCCTAACTAATAAAAAAAAATCTCCTTCAGATTGCAGATGTCAGATATTTTGTCCAGCAATAAGAAAACTGACTAACACAGAACATTGTTACCAGAGAAGATGGGTCACTGATGATGATGTGGTTTCAAAGCCTTAAAAACTGGTTTGTGAGATAAGTTTGGCCAGTTTTGCAGCTGCAGGCCTGAAAAGCTCTAGAATGCTATGCGCAGAGGCTGATGGATGATTCTGGTCAGACCCCAGAGGACCAGAATGCTGATAGGAATGTGGACAGTAAAGGCCAGGCTCAGGTAGTTTCACTTGAGAACAACGATTCCACTGGCAGTTGAACTAGAGGCCATGGGTGCAACACTTGGCAGAAAATTTGTCTACATTTTGCTCCTGTCCTAAGATTTTGCTGGATACTGAGGTTAAGGGTGGGGGACTAATTAACCTACCAGAGAAAATTTTAAGATAGCCTAAAATTCAGGCTATGGCATGAGTACTGTGGAATTCTTTTAGCCAGTTTTATAGTGAGAATCAGAGAGGGGGCAACAGAAAAGTCTGAAAAACTTCAGTTATGGCTCAAAAAAAAACTACATGTAAAATGAGGCTAAAAGAGGAATGGCTGCTGAGGAAATTAGTGCCATTACAGAGAAATCGAACACTGTACAGAAACAAGATGTTTCCCTCTCAGGAATCAACAAGACCCTACCCATTGCCTGCCAAAAGGTGCAAAAGCGTGAACCTTTTATTTAAGGAAAATCCCCAGGGTGCTTGCTGGAGATGGGCCTCCTATGGATTTGGTTCTCCTGGATTCATTTCACTGAGTTCAGCTATCCAGTGGGCTTGATATTTACTATGAACATCAGAAGACAGTAGAGCTACTCTCAGGAGAAAGAGAGGTAATAGGGAAGCAAATAAAATAGAGGGGAACTGCTATGCCTGTTAAAATAAAAGAACTGGAGACTACACACTGAACAGTGAGGTGTGGCGTGATCTGCAAGTCACTTGGTGATTCTTGGTCTTTCCTCCTCTTTCAATGTCTGAGAGCTGTAATCAAAAATATGTGAGATCTGGGTTTTAACATTCCATCATTCCCTGTTTACAAACACAAAAAATACGTTTGCATTTATTTTAACGTATGCATGTGTAAAATCTTAGAATTCAAGGGAAGACATTGTACATCCTTTATACTTGGAACATAGGAAACCCTCTACTCTGATCTAAATAAAATAAGTGCCATTGAATGTCCAAGTAAAGGTAAAGCAATTACCCTCATAGTGAAGAAAGGAATAGATATCGCAGATGTTATGTTTTCCTAATTCACCTTTTCACCTCTTCTCTCTATCACCCAGGGGGACTGAGGTTTGAATTGCAATTAGATTCCTTTATGTGAGGACATACAGGTGTTTCTTCATTGACATAGTTACTGTATTACTCTTAAAAGGCTATTTGAAAATCACATTTCTATAAAATAAATGATTTGAAGTAAACCCCAAACCCTCACTGTGTAAAGGAAAACTGAGGAATTTCTTCATGAAGTAAGGAAACTTTTGGTAAGGAAAAGATACTCATCAATGTCTGAATAATAGGTTGTTTAAAAACTTGGAACCACTAGAAAAGTATATATAAATCACAATAACATAAATTGCACAAATAAATACATATCTATATAAACTAATATGAAAATCATAACAGTTCAAAGAAAACAGCCATCTAAATCTATG
The DNA here is from genome assembly GCA_004363535.1 of Dasyprocta punctata. NCBI lineage: Eukaryota > Metazoa > Chordata > Mammalia > Rodentia > Dasyproctidae > Dasyprocta > Dasyprocta punctata. Next base: position 5,177 of record RJWM01040972.1, read on the forward strand.
TGTTCTGTACATTATAGTAGCCACTAGCCATATGCAGCTGTTGATCCTTGAAATATAACTCATCCAATTTTTTTTATTTTAAAGCAAAAAAACCATAAAAATGATACAAAATTTCAAAACAAGATAGTAGGAGAGTAATGATGGTTAATACATTGCGTATTGTTATCTTCAAAGTAGTTGCTCATATTACAAGATACAGTCGTGAAAAATGGATCAAGCAATATAGGCACAAACCTTTCTTTGCAATGAGCTAATAGAAATTAGTAGTGTAACTATCTTAAATCATTCAACTTTAGATGTATTGTTAAGTGTAATATAGGCTTTCAAAGATTCAATGTAAAAGAAAATAACACAGCACATGAGTAATTCTTGTATTGATTATATCTCAAATTATATTTTTATATTCTGGATAATAAAATACACCACTAAAATTAATTTTATATCTTATGGTTTTTTTAATGTGGCTACTAGAAAGTTTAAAATTATATGTATGGTTTGCTTTACATTTCTGTGGATAATGGTGGTCTAAATAAAGGCCTTAAAAATAGTTTACCTGGAGTAAACCATGTGTCTCTACATATGTGTTCACTGTAGACACAGGGAGATGGAAGCTATAGATCCTGAGTGATTTGTTTTCCTATCATTTTTCAACTATTTCAAAGTGAACATCTGATTTGGAATAGATTCACCTGATGACATTTCAAAAAAGAAAAAACTTTATATGTGATTAAGACAAAAAAAATGTTGTTAGCAATGTTAAAAGCCTTTCTTCATTAAAAGACTTTCTAGCTCTGCTTCACTTGGGCTTTCTATAGCCTGCTTAGGAAAGAAAGTGCTTGAAGGGGCAAAAGATGCAAATATGTAAAGTACAGAGGTGGCTTCAGTTGCAATACTTGCCTGCTTCTAAAGTCAGAATACTCATGCTATATACTGAATACCTAGAGGTAGGACTCTTAATCTGGCCTGAAAATATTTCCTTTCATTGGAAACAAATAAACAAACTTTCTCTAAAGCTGGTCTGAGCCTGTTGCTTAAGAAATTATCTAGATTGACTCAAATGAATAAATTATTTAAGGGCATTGATATCCTTTTGTGTAACATTTTTGAAGTGGGACAAATACAAAAATATGTAAGGCTAAAAGTTTTAGGTCACTGAGATTTTTCTTTTTTTTCAAAAAGCCCTGGATCTGTAACTGATTTAAAATCAGACATATCTGTAGAGTCAGGTTCACAATAAAACTGTCTCAATGGCGAAGACATTTTGAAGACAAAACTTTGTTTTTCTTTTTTCCTGTTGTTTCCGTTAATGTCTGGTAATAAAACAGAAGGAAATGCATTTTAGCCCTAAGACACATCTGGAAACAATATTTCAAATAATTCTCCTGTGGTTCGCGCAGAATGGAGTCAAGCACCCTGGTGACCCACTTCCCTTACCGCTGGAAACTCTCTAAATGAAATCAGGAGATTATTGACAGGACTGCGATTTCCTTGAGATCCAGAGAGAATAAACACACATTCCTTGCCTTTAAAACTCAGCAGTAGCAACACCCATTTTAATCATAGCACTATTTACAGTAGCCAAAGGTGGAAGCAACCCAAGTATCTATCAATGGATGAGTGGTTAAATAAAATGTGGTATATATGCACAATGGAATAGTACTCAGACTTAAAAAGGAAGGAAATCTTGACCCATGCTATAACTTCAATGAACCTTGAAGACGTCATGCTAAGAAAATAAGCCAGCCACCAAAAGACAAATAATGTACGATTCTACTTATGTAATGTTCAGGATTAATCAGTTCATAGCAACAGAGAACAGAATTCTGCTTCCCAGGATCTGGAGGTAGGAAGGGAAAGAGGAATTCTCAGTTATGCAAGATGAGACAGTCCCAGAGACAGATTGCGCAGATATGTGATTTTACCTAACACTACTGAACTGTGGCCTTAGAAAGGGTCAAAAAGGCAAATTTTATATTATATGTCTTTTAACCATAATTTTTAAAAAATTGTAAGTGAAAACAAAAATCTTCAGCAGTAGTGCTTTCTTCCTACAATTCAACTATTTGGTTGTTTGAATCAATGATACTTACGGTGTTCAGAACACAGAAAAAATCCATTTTGGAAGGAAAGTTTATAAAGTATTTTGTGTTGGAACTCAAGGGTCTTTGAAATAACTAATCCACAGTTGCACAAGCGAAGAAAAATGAGGCTCAGGGTGGCAAGGTGACTTCGACCTAAGACCGTGCACTTAACCGGCAGTCAACCCCGACACCAAGTTAAATTCCATCACGTCATGATGCTCTGTCCTCTTACACGTCTCTAAGACCTAACCAATCATCCTGAATAGCATGCTATTATGAAACTTTCTCTGAAAAACCAACTTAGGTATCAACTACTACTAAAGTTTTATTTTGTCAAAGTGACTGCTTGTACCAAAATTCTTCAGAAAATGTGAAAAGAGTGAAATATAGGAATGATGCGACTTTATTAGCATATGCTTTCTCTGAATGTCTAGACTTCCATAATTCAGTTTTTATGATTTGGATCTTCTTCACCACACTGTGAATTGCTGTTCAATCATTTGTTCAGAGAGCCTCAGAACTTTGAGGTAGACTATGGTGAGGTCCATGTGGTTAGCATGTTCAGAAGCTCAGTGTCTGTAGGACTTGTGGTTGACTATAGTGATTTCTACAGAATATGAGGAGTATGTCCCACTAAAGCTTGTACCTCGTTACTTAGGATCCTCCTGAAATGCATCTATACCCTGATGCTCCTGCGGCATCTCTCCTGTGCTCCCCACTCAGCCCTCTGGAAAGCCAGACAACCTGACCCATCACAAACACAGTTCTCCTGTGGCTCCGTTTCTATTACTGAGAACCACGGCACGATTCCCAGGGTCCACGATGCCCACATTCCCTCTGTAATCTAAATGCATTGTGATTTCTGAGAACATGCTGAAAGTGGCTTTGCCTTTTAATTTGGCCAGCCTCTTGAGTACAATGTCTTGATAATACTTCTATTTTTGCTCACAGGTAGCAGTGTTACAACTCTTAGAACCACAGCTCCCACCCTGTCCACCAAGCAGCCTGAGTGTGCTGCTGTGGGCTCAGAAGGAAGCCCGGGGATATCCTCAGCTACTCACAGAACACCACGTTTTCTCAGTCATAGGCAATTTGGGTCTAATGGGAATGACTAGCTACGGGGATTTAGTAGCTTCACCATTAGATGAAACTACATTTCTTGAATGATATCAGATTTTTCTGTAACTGAGTATTCAGCAGTTGATGTAACATGAATCAACCACTGTGCAAAAATTAACAGAGACCAAGAAATAAGGTTAGCAGTGCCCACTGTGATTCCAATGTTGGGTAGGCTGTGCAATGTGCAGTGGGTACTTCCACCCCATAAGTAAGTAACTGTGCTTACTTATGAATAAAAGTAATATATTTCAATATGTGTATTTTTTTAAATGGTTACTAAAGTTGTTACAACATAAATATGTATTGACTTGCTTGGTCTAAGTATTCAATGACAATTTTAGGTGGTTTCTGTTGCTGTTCGTGTGTGTGTGTGTGTGTGTGTGTGTGCACTTTGCTCTGGGAATACTATGAAAAAGTTTTATGATGAATGGACAAAATCTGGGAACGTCTGCTATATGAGATCCTAGAGTTGATATTGTGGCAATTGAAAGCGATTTGAGCTCCCACAAAGAACTGCTATGGAATGCCTGCTTGTTTTGTGCCAAACTATTAATGCACCAACATACTTTTTAAAAATGATGCCAAGGAAGGATCAAGTTACAAGAAAAAATTGGGCAAAAGCAGGGAATTTAAATCTACTAAAAAATACTGATGCTAAGTAATTGACTATGTCCTCCAAATTGAAAATTGAATGAATTTTTTTTTGTTTAAATGATGCTTCTAACCCATATTGAAGAGTCAACTATCAGTTGCTCCCTTTCTTGAAGCCATATACTGAGACATTATCATCCTATTTTAGAGCAAAAAAATGTGTAAGAGCTCCAGACAAATTTCCCTATAACCTTGACATTCCCTCACAAAATGCACCAAAAGATGAATGTCAGTGGTATACCTGCACAAACTGCCTCTCACTGAGATTCTCTGGGGGCATGTACATTGAGATAAAAATTTTCATTGCCAGTTAGTTTTAGAGGAAAAGAGCAGAATCGTGGTTATGAGAAGCTAGGTAACGTAGTGGGAGAAGAGTATAGAAGGTTGGACAATGGGTACTAAAATATAGTTGATTAGAGTGTAGCGTTCTGCACTGGAACTAAAATGGCTATAGTTTACAGCAATCTGGTACATATTTTATGAAGAACTAGAAGAAAAGGACTTTGAAATCTTTAATCACCAAGAAATGATATACATTTAAGAAGACAGCAATGCTACTTATTCTGGTTTCATCAATACACATTGTATATATGTACTGAATTATCACTCAATTATTATATGTCAATTAAAAAGAAAAATTAATTTAAAAAACAATTGCCATTACCTTACACTTTTGGTTTCCAGCACCCCAAATTGGATTACAAGTTCATGATGAAAACCATAGAAAGAAATCACGTGTAGGTTTCATAGATTACTATGAAAAGAAAAAATAAATGATTTTGACTTTCTGTATATAATATTACCAAGTATTTTATTGATTATAAGACAAACTCAGTTGCTCAAAATGCCCCTGATTTGAGTTTATATGCCACCTGTTTCAGCCAGTTCTCTACCAGTTGGTTGCAAGATGATGGGCTTCATTCAGACAGTTACCATTTCTGGCCACGCATAAGTTTTGCTTTTCTAGTCCAATTTTGCTAGAATTCACATAAAATGCATAGGAAGATAGTGGCATAATGCATTCCAGTACAAAAAAAAATTATAGTGAAACTAGTGGTGTTTCCTTCAAACAGCTTTGCCAGTGTAGTTGATTTCTTATCATTCAACACATCCCTACGTGTTCAGCAATAGTAACTGATTTATGGGGCAACTTTTGGAGACTTGTCTTAATTATCTTCATCCATAATTAACTAATGACCAACAGACAAATAGGTATGCATCCTAGATGTCCCTCTGCCTGGATCTGGTCTTAATTCATTACACCCTAAGAGACTTTCCCTGTTAGAGCCATGTGGCTGGAACAGATGGTCTGCACGTGCTACCAGCATCTTTATCAGCTTCGAGGATACTTCTGTTCATGCGACTTGACAGTAGAAGAATCTTCAGGAGTCTCTACAGCCATCTGGCTTTGATTTTTCAACTACAACCCCTGAGGTTTCCTGAGTGTCTCAACATGAAGGAAGTAATAAGTCTCTGGCCATGGCAATTGCTAAGCTGAGTGACCAGAAATTTCCTTGCCTGCTGATGTAATGCCAAAATGATCTTGAAAAAGAAGAAATCTCCACTATAGTCAAAATATCATGGAATTACTCTCAGAGCTCATATTATGTTTGTTGGACATGTAAATTCACAGAAGCTAAGTAAAATCGTAGCCCTTGAACTTAGCAACAGTAAAAGCCTAAACCGCAAATACTTTTGGCCTCAGTTTCTTTGTGTGTGTAAAATGGGAATAAAATTAAGCCCTTAAACACAAGTAATTGTTTTACCAATCTTTCAAGGGGTCTTTTGCTCAATTTGGGATAGAAACCGCAAAATAATCAAAGCATAGCTTTTTTTTATTTTTATTTTTTTAATGTTACCATCTCATTTTTGTGTTACTAGTGCTGGATGTTACCCGTTTAGCCTTGGGTTCTTTTCGTTAAGCTGAGATAGAAATCATAAAAAGGTGCAGGGCGTAATGTGCACATTTGTAATTCCACAATTCTGGGAGGCTGAGGTAGGACCACTCCAAGTTTAAGTTCAGCTTGAGCAGCTTAGTAAATTAGCAAGACTCTGTCTGAGGACAAAAATAAAAGTAAAGCCTGAAGAGGTAGCTCAAAGTGAAGGCCCTGGGTTCAAGCCCTAGTACTGCAAAAAACGAAAATGATAAAAAGAGACAGAGAGAGAGAGAGAAAGTGATGGAGAGAAAGGACAAAAGAACAAAAGAATGAAAGAAAGAAACCAAGCATGTCTAAATAAGGCTTTATTGAGGTTTATGCTAGAATACAAAGGAGATAGGGTAGGATTCCTAGACGGCTCTTTGAGGACACAGGAGTAAAGATTATATAGACAGAAATGTACACTTGGGCAGGGGCACACTCAGTTGTGACACATGACCTCAAGATTTTTTTGCTCTCAGCCCCAGAGTTTGTACTTGACCCTATAATGTGGTCATACGCATTTGGATATCTATGCTCGGATTGCAGAAGATGAAGGCATATTTGCTACTGTGACCCCAGGATGGGCGTTGTCAGCCAGATTCAGACGACTCCTTCATGCAGAGCTCCCAGAAAGTTCAAGGGAGGAGACAGACAGTCCCGAACTGTCACTGATGACAACAGCGCTTTGTAAGTAGCTTGTGTTAAGCAAATACCTCGAGGGGCCAATCAGGCCCCGCCCCTCCTGTCTCAGTTGGGAGAATAAACTGAGAGTGATACTAAGTTATTACAATTTACAGTGGGAAACTGTTACAAATGCAATGGGTTTGAGAAATTTGATTTTAGCATTTTTATTTGGTTTAAACTTTTGTTAGAATTTTATTGATGGTGAGTTTCTGGTATTCTTGGTAGCCCGAGAATGCTTTTGTGGTAATACAGTGCCTCTGTCAATGCAGATTTCAATGCAACAGGCAAGTACCCACACCCTTAATGCTAGTGAGATGTAGCATAAACCTATGGATTTAAGTAACAACAGTGCTATATATTCTCTTAACCCTGGAAATCAGTCAGCTGGAAAATTTCAATCCGAATTCTTAATTTCCAGTCTAAATCTTGTCTTAAAAGCAGTGTATTTTTCCTAGATTTATTTTCCTACAGTTGCTCTTATTTGGGTGCCATGAGTAGGACTTTCTTGAAATCCCACAAAAACAAAGAAGGGAGTGTTCTGAGGGCCCAGAATTTCCCTTTTCTCCTGCATTCCTGTGACACCCCACTGCTGGACAGGCAATTGCCTTCAACGTTTTCGGTAGAAAATATCCAGTCCTGGGTTTGGTTTGATTTGTTTTAGACTCAGGACTGAGTTAGTGTGAGGATAGCACAGCTGATCTTTCCACTTCTGTCAGGATCTGGAGAAAAGAGGGCCCCTCCTTGCAGTTAAGCCAGCTCCTCTGCGTCGCCTTCTTCCCTTCCCGCCACTGTACCCAGCAGATGAAAGACAGTGACGAGGACGGACTTCCCGTAGGTGAGTGAGATCAAGACGCTTCCACACTTCCACAGCAGCTTGAACTCACAGCAGCATTTGACTTAGTTTTAATGAATGGTTTCTTCTTTATGCCTAGTCCCAGGAAATTTATTCTATCTTTTTAATTTTAAATTGTCAATTATAAAGAATAGCCTGACAGCACTTCTACTGGTCAACTACTAAACAATCATTAAGGCAAGCCTCCTACACAAAATAGGAAGTCTTTCCCCCTGAATGCTGACTAAGCCTGCAATACTGCTCGGGTCACCCGCTTAATTCTGTTTGCTTGGGGCCACCTCACTTTTGGCCCTCAAAGACGGCATCCCAAGGAACACCCACTCCCAAGCAAACTAGGATAGTCAGTCATCTTAGCATGCTGAATGGTGCAATTATTTTGGCCTCAATTTCCCTCCTCGGAACCATAGCTTGCTCTGAGATCATTTTTGCACAAAGGCCCTATTATAGATACGAAATCTGCATTAAACAAGTTCAACTTGTTTAATAGTGACCTGAGGTCAGAGAACTCTTTGCAAGTGTGCCCTTCGTTTATGAAACACTTTCTTTCTTCTAATTCCTAGCATCCTAATTTTATCCCTTTTCTCTTTGTATTCATGTGTAGGCTTTGGAGGATTTTATAACATGCGAACATCTGAACTTTGTTTTGATGGATTAACTCAGTTGGTTTTCACTCAGGCAATAAGTTCAAAGAAAAATAATAAATAATACCATTTAAAATATTAATGAGAGACTTATAGTAAAACACTGTGTGATTTTATGTTCTTTTCTAAATCTCACTCTGCCTGTTACCTTTTTACAGAACAAAATTTTTAAAAAGTAAACATACACTAGATTTTCAAGCATTTCAATTAAATAAAATTTGTAATCTTCACAAAAGGAACTTGTTAGAAACTCACCGGTTCAAGACTCAGAAATTACCTAGATATTCTGTCCAAAAAAATAGCCAACTGGAAAGGATTAGATACTGGCTAGGATACAAGAAACAGAACAGGAAAATTCGAGAATTCTGGAGCAAGTCAGCCATATGACAAACTGACAAAGTCTGTTGAATGTGATGTGGGAATAAGTATGTAGTGTTTTAAAGAATAAAAAGTGCTATGGTTAAAAATACTCTAAAATAGAGTACACTTAGGGGCACTGAAGATGCAAGGTAGGGTGAGTTGTAATCTTAGGTGGAAGAGAAGCGAAAGCTTGTACAGCAGGGAAGGGGATTCAGAGCTGTATCTGAAGCCAGACACATAGATTATTAGAATGAAGATTAATATCAACTGGATCTGATCAATTTGGACCTACTTTCCTTCAAATACGTCTGTTCTTATTTGTCTTTTCTACATAATAGATGAGCAAGACCTGGTATGAGTAGCTTACCGACTATTATGGCAGGGAGCTATTGAAAAGTTACTGTGTGTCATAAACATCATCTAGCGAACTTTTTCTATTGTGATCTGCGATAAGGTGAATCAGCACTCTCCTAATGCGGCAAACACACAAGACAGATTTCTATGCCTTACTTTTTATTTTGTTAGTACGTGTTTACAGTGCATAATGATCACGTTCTTCATGGGGGATGCGTACACGTATGTAACACATCTTAATTCTTTTTTGAGTTCCCTTTCCCTCCCCTCCCTTGATCTCTTCTCCCCCGATTTACAAAAGATCTATGTCCATCTTTCTTTCAGGTCTTTTTCTCTAAATCCCTTTTCCCTTCCTTCCCTCCCCTCTCATCCTGTCTCCTGTTCCCTTTCCATTTGAAAAGTTCTTACCTCCTCATATCTGCCTCCCATTTTGCTCTTTATCTATACTTTGTGTTTCTCACACAAGTAAAATAATGCAATATTTAAACTTGAGGGCTTGATATATTGCATTTAAGATTAAGGTGCAACCATTTACCTCAAAATGCCATGAGTTCATTCTTCTTTATGGCAGTGTAGTATTCCATTGTATGTCATTAGCATGTTTTCTTTATTCATGCCTCTGTTGGACATATGGACTATTGCCAGGACTCAGCTATCATAAATAGTGCTGCTCTCAACACAGGTGTGCGTATATCACTGAGGTACGATGACTTTAACTCTTTTGGGAAGGTATTGAGAAAGGAATCACTAGGTGAAATGAAATCTCTGATTTTAGTTTTTTGAGGAATCACTATACTGATTTCCAGTGTCTGTACCAGCTTATACTCACACCAAAAACCGAGAAGCATACATTTTCCCCACAGTCTCATCAGTATTTTTTATTGCATGATTTCTTGATGATAGCCATTCTTTGTAAAGGCATGTGATGGAATCTCAGCCCTGTTTTAATTTCCATTTTTTGAGTCAGCAGTGATCTTGAGCATTTTGTCATGTGTTTATTGAGAGTCTGTATTTCTTCACATGTGAAATATTTCTTCATTTCAGATTGTGTCTTTAAATTTGCAGGGTCTATTTCTTTTTCTTTTTTCTTTTAGTTCTTTATGTAGTCTACATATTAGTCCCCTGTGAAGGGTAGCTGACAAAATTTTTTTTCTATTCTATCGGTGTGTCTGCACTCTATTGGTAGCTTTCTTTGTTATGCAGAAGCTGTTTAATTTGATGTGACCCCATGTGTTGATTCTTTGTAGTATTTCCTATGGAACCAGGGTTCTGTCCATGAAAATCTTTACCTGCACCTTTGTCTTCAAGAGTTTTGCCTATTCAATCA
>RJWM01040973.1:0-15103 GCA_004363535.1 Dasyprocta punctata
CATAGTCTGAAAGTTAAAGGATGGAAAACAATACTCCATGCAACAGGAGTCCAGAAAAAAGCAGGGGTAGTTATTCTATTTGCAAATAAAGTTAATTTTAAGCCAAGACTGTTTAAGAGAAACATAGAAGGTCACTATGTATTGGTAAAGGGAACAATCCAAGAGGAAGAGATAACAATTATAAATATATGTGCAACAAGTACCAGTGCACCCAGTTACATAAAACAATGATTAATGGACAGGAAAAATCAAATAAGCCTTAATGCAATTGTATCAGGAGACCTCAATACCCCTCTGTCACAAAAAGACAGGTCAACTAGACTTTTTGGGATCTTCTAGGTAGATTACCATGTCATCTGAAACAAAATCTACATATATAAAAAATTAGTTGTGACAATCAGAGAAAAAGAATTTTGAATGAAATGTAATTTTCTCAGGGTCACCTTCAGATTTTATTTTTAATGTAAAATGTTCGTTTGAAAACAATTCTGTTAATAATTTGTTCGATAATGTTTCATGTCTATTTTTTTATCTTAAATAATTTTTGGGAATATCCAATATGCTGATTATTGTTACTATTTTGTTGGTTGGTGTGAAGCTGTTACGTTTTGATTTCTTATTTTCCTTTTGTTTAAAATTTTATAAAAGAAAAAAATAAAAGAAACGAGTAGGAAACCCTTGACCTCCTGCTCTCCAGAACTCACAGCCTTGTGAAGGTCTGGACCTGGCTCCCCTGCCTCTGATCCCTGAAATCCTTCAACTTACCGTGTTTTAACACTGAGGAGTCTACAACTGTTCTTCTCCAGCTTTATCTAGGCATAGCTGATGATTAAAACAGTGCATATGTAAGGTGAAATCTTGACTTAATTTCTGTATTTGTAGAAGTATTAGCCCCAAACAAACTAACTCATCCACATTTCTATTCAAAATACCCCTGTACCTACATCATTTTCATAGCTATATTTAAGAGAAGTAAATCACCTTGAAATTATATTTAAATAATGCTCTTTCAAAGGTATGGCACTAACAATTCTGAGTCTTTGGATGTTTTAGATTAATTTATTTTTCCTATTTCTTTATTTCTAAATGTAAATGTAGACTTTCTATCCAAATTTTTGTGTTCCGAATATTTAAACAGACAGGCAGGTTCATTTCTAATTTCCAGTGTTAGATTATAAAATTACATTACTGAAGATTTTCTGTGTTTTGATTTTCAGCCTACACCATATTTTTTATTAAGGAATATGAAAAATCAATATTGTGGTTCTGTTTGTATATTTTCAGGTAATGTATTATGTGTTACTCTTTCAATTTTGAAGTTAGTGTCTTCTATCATGGGTAATTTTTATTTGTAGATTTTTTTCTTCTTGTAATTTTATTTAGCGATTTACAAATAACAGTTGTATGTACGCATGGGATGTGGTATGATTCTTTGATATGTTTTACACACAATGTTTAAATGAAGTGAATAATTAAATGTGTCATCCATTATACTTATCATCTTGGGGTTTGAAACATTTAAAATCTACTGCTCTTCAGCAACTGAAAACTATGGAATCCATCACTATTATAGCCACCACTCTGTGCAATGGGTCTCTGGAGCTGCTCTTTCTGTTTGATTGAAATTTTCATTCTCTGACCAGTATTCCCCGTTATCTTAGTTACTTTTTACTCATTGCTAAGACAAAATACCTGATGCCCAAAATCAGGGAAGGAAAGGTTTATTCTTACAGTTTCTCAGGAGTTTCAGTCTATACTTAGTTGGCTTCCAGTCAGCATGGCGTGGTGGGGCCGCTGTTCATGGCAGCTGAAACTAGCAAGCCATGCTGGTGAGAGAGAGAAGGCGGAAGTGCAGAAGGGGGCAAGAGGAAGTCCCACCTCCTTTACACTGTACGTCAGCTCCACCCCTGGGTGGGTGCAGTACTCACATTGCCAATCCCCACGTCAGACAACAAACTAATAACAAACCAATAACTCAGCCCCACCAAAAGTATATGAGGACTTGTGGGGACATAGTATATCACCCAATACATTCCACCCCTGAACCTCCAAGGACTCATGTACATCTTTAACATAAAAGACATTTAGTCCATCTCCAAGGGTTGCCAAATCCTAACAGTTTCAGCACTGTTGAAAAGTCCAAGTCCCAAACCTCCTCTAAGATCTGTGGCAAACTCTTAACTATAACCCCCTGTACAGATGAAAAAGAGGTTAAGCACTTCCAACATATAAAGGCACAAGATAAACATTGCCATTCCAAAAGTTACAAACAGGGGAATACAAAGCATTGGAACCATAGCAAGTCCAAAATCCAACAGGACAAACATTAAGTCCTGGAGTTCTCTGCTCAGCATCTGAAGCAATCTGGTTGCAAGCTCCAAAAGGCTTGAGTGACTCCACCCCCATGGCATTTTCAGGGGTCTTAATTTCCACAGCTTTCCTTGGATGATCCGTGTTCCTTGGCTTCACCCTTACATCTTTACACATTGCTCTCTGCAGGTGAGGTGGAAGCTGTCTTAGCCTTTTCTTGTACTTAAAACCAGCACCATGTGGATGCCACCAAGGTCCACTGCTGGCTGGATTAGTAGCCAGGTTTTCCTCTCTCTTGGCTGTAGGGGTCAACTGCCTGGATCACTGAGCTCTCTGAACCTGATTGTGAGGAACAGCTTCCTTATGCTGCCGCCATTTTGGAATCTGGTGTGGTCACCACCCTTTTGAAACCTCCTGTGGCCTCTGTCACCACTTCAGAACGTGGCGCTCTACAGCCTTTTTCTCCAAGCAAACTCTTTCACCTTTGTTGGCTTCAGGCTGCAAAGGGTGGAGGCCCGTTGCTTCCCAGGATGCCCCCAGGCCATGTTTTTTATTCCTTTGTTCCTTCTCAGCAGTCAAGTTCTCAGCTCCATCTTTAAAGTCCACAGCTTTCTGGCCAAACTCACATTTTAAATCATCATGCCGTGCTCTTTGCTCTTGATTCCCAACATAAATCTGGCTAAGAGCCCCCAATAATAGCCAGGCCACCACTTCAACATTTGGCTACCTTATGATTTCTATCTGTAGACTAATGAGTCCTTTGCCCTTAATCTCAGTCTCAGGCAAAGTCTCTGGGCTTGGGCAGGATGCAGACAAACTTTCTGCCAAGCCATAACACACATCATGTGGAGTCCAACACCCAATGCAGTCCTTCTTCCCAGCAGAAGCCTCCCGAGCCTGGTCTTTACCAGCAGGCTTTCTATCAGGCTTCTGGTCTCCTGGGCTCTAAACAGAATCTCCCATAAAGAACAGCCTAAGCTGTTCCAGCTCTATGCATTCAAGTGACTTTTCAGCACCTTTCCACACACTTCCCACAAGCCATTTCCAAAGGCTCTTGAACCACATGGTCAGGAATAGTCACAGCAATGGCCCCACTCCTGGTACCAAATTCTGTCTTAGTTACTTTTTACTCGTTGCCGAGACAAAATACCTGATGCCCAAAATTAGGGAAGGAAAGGTTTATTCTTATAGTTTCTTAGGAGTTTCAGTCTATACTTAGTTGGCTCCAAGTCAGCATGGCGTGGTGGGGCTGCTGTTTATGGCAGCTGCAACTAGCTGGCTAGGGAGAGAAGGCAGAAGCACAGAATGGGGCAAGAGGAAGTCCTACCTCCTTTACACTGTATGTTGACTCCACCCCTGGGCGGGTGCAGTACTCACATTGCCAATCCCCACGCCAGATAACAAAATAATAACTCAGCCCCATCAAAAGTATATGAGGACTTGGGGGGACATAGTATATCACCCAATACATCCATAAACCCCCTCTTCCCACATCTGGTCACCATTTTACTCTATGCATCTGTGAACTCAACTTTGTAAATTCCACATAAAATTGAATCATGTAGTGTTTGTGTTTCCAAGCCTGGCTTATTTCACATAACAGAAAATGTATCCTCATTGTGCAGCAATGGTGCAAAGGAAATGACCTTTGCCATTTTTTCAGACCACAAAGTATTACAATGAGTGTATATGGCACGTTTTCTGAAGAGTGGACCTAGGTTGCTTCTGTCTTAGCGATATGAACAATGCTGCAGGGAAGTAGAAGATGCAGACGTTCCTTCTGTAGTTTGATTCTAGTCCCTTGGGTTCACACGCAGGGATGGAATTCCTTCTACATGCAATGACTGTTTTTAGAGTTTTGCAGAATCGCCATGTTGCTTGCCATGGTGGCTGGACTAACGTGCAAACCCATCAGTGGGGCCCAGGGGTGACTTCAGTCCACAACCCCACCCACGGGTCACCTTGCATCTTTCTGACAGTGGCCATCTTCACAAAGGTGAGGTGACGTCTCCTCCTCATTTTTATTGGCCTTTCCTGATGACAGCTGGTAATCAGACTCTGTTCATGTATTTATTGGTGACTTCTTGTCTTCTTTTGAGAAATCTCTGTGTAGCATCTCTGCCCATTCTTTGATTAGGTAATTTTGTTTCTTCCTATGACATTGTTTCAGTCCCTCATATATTTACTAATTAGTCACATATCAGCATATATTTGAAAACATTTTCTCCCAGTCTGTGAGTCATCTCTTTATGAATTTTTTTCTTGCTCTGTGAATAAAAGTTTGATTTAGTGCAATCTCACATGAATTTCTGTGTGTTTGTTTGATTCACTTTGGGGGCCATGCTTCAGAAGTCATAGACGAGTGATTTCTACCCTGCTAAAAGATGGGGTGCAGTTCCCCTGTGCTCTCTTCCTCTAGCAGCCACAGTACCGAGTCTTAGAAGATGTTCGCAGGCTGAGTTTACATATGGTATCAGACGAGGATCCTGTTTCATTCTTGTAACTGAACATAAAATATTCCAGCATCCTTCTTGAAGAGACTATCCTGTCTCTGTTCTGTGTTCTTGGCATTTTGTAAGAGATGAATTGATTTTGAATGAAGTTTTTTTTGAGTTCTCTCTCTTGCATTATGTTTTTATGTGAGTGTCTTTTATGCTGCTCTCAGGGTGGTTTTATTACAATAAATTTGTACTAGACTTAAATGGCAAGTAATATGGTGATTCCAGGCCTGTCGTTTTCTTCAGGTTTGCTTTGAATGATTACAACCTTTTATTACTGCATAGAAATCTTAGCTTTTTTTCAAGAAAAATAATGCTAGATTTTTAAAAAGAATTGCATTGCATCTGTAGAGTTTTTGGTATGATGGACATTTTAACAATATTGATATTTCCAGTCCAAGAACTAAGATAACTTTTCTTTTATTAGTGCCAACTACAATTCCTTTAACTTATATTTCACTATTTCAGTACTCTTGTCTTTCATTGCTTTGTTTAAATATATAATAAATGTCCTATATTATGCTATATGCATAGGATTTGTACATAAGTTCCTTTTAGATACTTTTCTATTAGTGCACAAAAATATTATTGTTTTTTCTCTGTTTATTTTACAACTTCATAAAATTTTTTGATCATTTCTACAAGTTTCCTTGTGGACTTATTAGGATGTGTTCCATAAGATGAGGCAATCAGCAAACAAAGAATCTCTCTTCTTCCTTTCTGTCCCTGCTTCTTGCTCCTTTTTCCAGCTGGCTTTGCAAGGACCCCAGCCCTGTCTTTCCTGGCAGGGGAGAGTGTGCGTCCTCTCTTTCCCCAGATCTTGATGAAAACATTTCAGCAAGTATTAGCAATAACTTAGTAATATGAACCAAATAGTGATACCTTGTTTTTTAGGGAAACACTTCCGGTTTACATTTCACAAAATTTCACTTGTACAAGTCCAAAGGGTTTGTAATTAATTGAGTCACCCAATGATTTAGCTTATCAGTTCATCACATAATTTTATTGCTTTTCTTGTTTTCTTGTGAAATATAGACAAAAAAAAAAGAAATATATGCTCTCAAGAAGTCTTTTAAAATCAACCCAGAGCAAATGCTGTCTGGTCTGTGGGGAAAAGGAACCCTTCTCCACTGTTGGTGGGAGTATAGACTGGTGCAATCACTGAGGGAATCAGTGTGGCGATTCCTCAAAACAACTGAAACTAGAGGCTCCTCTTCTTGGTATCTTCCCAAGAGAATTCAGAGCATCATACCACAGCTATATATGTGCACCCATATTTATAGTGGCACAATTTGTAATAGCTAAATCTTGGAAACAACCCCAATGCCCAGAAACAGATGAATGGATAAAGAAGATGTGGGTTTTTTACACAATGGAGTACTGCTCTGCCACAAAGAGGGAAAACTTGAGATATTGATGGATACATCTTGAGATGATATTCTTAAGTGAAATAAATTGGACACACAAGTTTAAATATCACATTATTTTCTGATGTGAGAAGCCAAAACGGTAGATAATGACCAAAATATAAAATATATATATTGTGAAATAGGAAGAAAATGTTCAAGTGGGAAAGGGATCTCAGGAGAAAATGGGGGAAAGAAAGATAGAGACAGAAAAACAAACATTAATTCTTTGTTGACAAAAAGGGGTTATAAATATATTTTACATTCTGAAGTTGTATGTGTTTCTTTTTATAGTGTTACTGATAAATAGAAAGTATTAATTCTACTATGCATGTTTATAAGTTCTTTACTTTCGAGTTCTTTGTTTCTTTGTTTTTGTTTCTGGTTTATGCTTTCATTAAGAATAAAAACCATCCACAAGAATTACATCAGCCTGATGATCAGTTAGGAGGCTAACTCCTTCTGCTCACAGAAATGTGAATTTGAAGCCGGGTATGGTGGCACACTCGTGTAATACCGGCATTTGGTAGGCTGAGGCACGAGGACCATTGCGAGTTCAAGACCAGCCTGGGCTACAAAGTGAGCCAGAGGCCAGCCTGAACGGCATAGTGAGACCCCCATCTCAAAAAGGCAAAATAATAATAATAATAATAATAATAATAATCATAATTTGAACAACAATTCAAATTCATTGAAGGAAATAAAGACAGAACACTTTCCCAGTCTGATAAAGGAAATGAACATGAGGTAGCCCAAAGTATTTAGATTAAATATAAATATACCTTCGCCTACACACTTTCCAAGTAAATTATAAGACGTCAAGGGCAAAAGTGGACATTTGGAAGCAACAAGAGTAAACAGCATCAGTACATACAAGGGACACCCTCTAAGACCATGAGCGGATTTCTAAGAAGAACTTCGCTGGCCAGGACATAGTGGGATGATATGATTAGTATCAAAAACAAAATAAAAAAAGCAAACCAAGTATATAATGTCTAGAAAGCCTGTTCATAGAAAGAAAGATAATGTAAGGACTTTTCAAATTAATAAGATTTGTGGGAGATCAGCATTAGACCAGCTTTACAAGAAATGCTAAATGGACTTATTCAAACTGAAATAAAGAAAGCATATCAGTGATGCAAAACCATATAAACTATAAAACTCACTAAAGTGGATACAGTCAAATTCATAATATTATAATATTGTAATGGCAGTTTTTAAACCAGATATATCTTCAAGGTGAAGTGTAAGGACACCAAAAAAAAAAAAAAAAAAAAAAGGTATTCGTGATGACATCCAAAACAAAACAAGAAGTAGCAGAAACAAAAATGTTTTCGTGACTTTTTATCAACATAACAATTTATGAAGTATTTTATGTGTGGTTCATGATACTCACAAGGCAAAAATCTGTAGCATAAACAAAAATAGAGTCAAACTGTATCATTATAGGAAATTATCTAATCACTAAAGAAGGCAGCAGGAGAAGAAGTATGAATCTACAACACCACAGAGAAACTTCACAAAATGAGGGTCGTAAACTCTGCCCTACCAATAACTACTATGTATGCAAATGGGTTAAATTCTCTATTCAAAAGGCCTACAGAAGCAAACGGATTTTTAAGACAGCGGGAGCTTGCTGTGCACACAGATTCGTCCCCTTTAAGGGCACAAATGTAAAAAGAAAGAGATGGAAAAACCTATTGATGAAAAGAAAACCAAGAGTAGGTGTAGTTAGTTCTCCTTACTTCAGATAGCAGGCTTTAACTCAGGAAGCCATGGCAGTCTAGCAAGGTGACTCCACGGTAACGAGGCCGGCCGCTCCTGCGCGGGCCTGGTGCTCAGCGCTCCGCTCTGCTCCCCCACTTCCTCTCACCCAGCTCTGCCCGCGGTGCCCCCAGCTGACCGCGCGCCAGGAGCCAGCGTCTGCATCGCTGCTCTCCGAGGCCGTCACCAAAGGAAACGCTATAGCGCCGCCTGCAGAAGAGAGCCTGTGATGACCTTACTGAAATCTTTTCTTAATTTGAATATATTTTTGTTCCAACAGAGTATAATAAAGAGAAACTATTTCCAGCTTTCCCAGGTTCGTCCTCATTTCCTTCTTCCTGCCCTCCTTTCCACTTTCCTTCCTTCCTGTCTTTTTTTTTTCCTGGCCAAAATTCCAAATAAAACACTTTCATTTAGCTAAAGGAGTACACTTTTAATTCTAGTCGATTTTTCTAGCAGCACATTTACTGTATTCTGCACAGTAAATAAACATTCCTTTTGAGATTTAAAAATGTAAATTTCTTCAGATATATAAACAACTTTCAAATCTTTCTGAAAAACTAAGCATTTGTCCTTTTAAGAAAAACATAGAAAAAATATCAATTTATGCCTTTCCGCCCTTAATAGTATAAGACCCCTAGTTTTGGGGTTTCCCCTCTGACAGCTGTGTGACAGCTCTTCCTGTGGCGGAGACCACGTCCCAGCACGTCCCAGCCCTGCGCAGGGCAGGCCGGGCTCCAGCGCTGACCCAGGTCCCTTCCGGAACCCGGCTTGGAGTCCTGGTCTTCATTTGCATTTGCCTTACAGCTGAGGAGGCCTAAACCTTTGTTCACACCTTGACTGAAGACACTTCTTTTACCTCTTTTTGCCAGTTTTTACGTTTTTGACCGTTTTCCCTTCATGGTTCCCTCCGATAAAGCGGATCTGCAGAAGCTCAGAGCTGGACGGATTCTCCTGCGGGCTCTGTGCAGTCACCCTGCAGGTCAAAAAAGGGAGCCCTGTGGGGTCCTGAGGGTCCCATGTGCCAGCATCCAGCACGACATCCTGCCCTGCTCTCTTGAATTCATCCCGGGCCCGAGATTTTCAGAAACATAAAATTAGCCAGGCTCAAAATTTATATGTGACTTCTGTGTTGATATTTGATATTCAGCTATGTAGCTACTCAGTGAATGTTAGTGCTTTCTGTTACATGGCATGAAGGAGTTAAAGGTCATGTTTTAATTAGCACGTACTAATGACTCAGAATACTGGGTTTCGTCAGCAGATGCATACATGCATGTAACATGCCTGCGTCTCCTCCACCCTTCGGCCTCTTTCACCCTCCTTCTCACCCCAATTCCCTGCCTCTTGTTCAATAGTCTTCTTTATACTTTCTTCTCATCTCTTGATTTTCTTGGTTCCACATATGATTAAAAGAGCATGCTGTATATTTCTTTCTGAGTATGGCTTTTTTCATGGTGATCTCTAACTCCATTCAGTTTCCTTCAAATGGCATTATTTCCTTTCTTATGGCTCAATTATACTCCATTACGTGTGAATACCCCATCTTCTTCACCCATTCATCAATCCACAGGCACCGAGGCTGTTTCCATGGACTAAATCTGATGTACTGTGCTTCAGTAAACTCCTAGAGTACGCTGACTTTAATTGCTCCGAGGATACACCAAGAAGTACTGTAGCTAGATGAAACTATAGCTGTAGTTTTAGTTTTTTTGACTCTTCGTTTTGATTTCTTTAGTGGATGTACTAATTTCCTCTCCCACCAAGAATGCGTAAGTTCCTTTTCCACCAATATGAACCAGAACTTACTGATTTTTATATTCTTGATGACAGCCACTCTGACTGGGGGGGAGATTAAACTCAATGTAGTTTTGTCTTGCATTTCCCTGACAGCTAAAAGTGCTGAAGATTTTTTCATATAATTATTAGTCATTTGTACATCTTTGGAAAAGTATCTGTTCAGTTTAACTGTCCATCTCTTGATTGGGTCATTTGGTTTTGTTTTTGTTTGATGTTGTTGGTATTTTGTTAGCTATTTATGTATTCTGGATGCGAATTGCCTGGAAGAGGAGAAGCTGGCAAAGATTTTGTCTCATTCTATAGACAATCTCTTCACTCCATTAATTGTTCCTTTGCTATGCAGAACAGTTTATTTGTGTGTGTGTGTGTGTGTGTGTGTGTATCTCTGTGTGAGTGTATGTGTGTCTGTGTGCGTGTGCATGTGTGTGTATCTCTGTATGTGTGTGTGTGTGTGTGTATCTCTGTGTGAGTGTATGTGTGTCTGTGTGCGTGTGCATGTGTGTGTATCTCTGTATGTGTGTGTGTGTGTGTATCTCTGTGTGAGTGTATGAGTGTCTGTGTGTGTGCATCTCTGTGAGTGTGTGTATGTGTCTGTGTGCGTGTGCATGTGTGTGTATCTCTCTGTGAGTGTGTGTGTGTGTGTGTGTGTGTGTGTGTGTGTGTTTAGGGACAGGGATTTGCTATGTAGTCCAGGCTGTCTTGAACTCATGACGCTCCTGTCTCGGCCTCCTGTGTGCTGAGATTATAGGCCTGCACCACCATGGCCAGCTTCTCTGATGCTGTTTAATTTCATTCAATCCCACTTTCCAATTCTTGGTATTGTTCCCTGACTTACTAAAGTCTTATTCAAGAAGTCGATTCTGTGCCTAAGCCCTGCGGTGCTTCCTTCTCTTTTCTTCTGGCCTGTTCTGAGCCGCGGGTCTCAGGTCTGAGTCCTTGGTCCACTCTGAGCTGATTTTTGAGCAGATGGGGGACAGGAAGGGTTCCCCGGCTGTCAGCCTCAGCCCTGTGAGTACCAGCTGTTTCATCATACCCCCAAAGAAGGGAGAAGGCACAGAGAAGCTGAGGCCTGAGGAGACCAGGAGCAGAGTGCATGGCCCACAGCACAGTGCCTACTCCACCCTTCACAGTCCAGGTGGCTCCTGGGGCCCCCACAGCGCACCCTGCAGAGGACTTTGCCTCCGGAGAGACGTGGGATGCAGCCTGGACCCTGGCCTTGGAGTCACGGTCCTGACACCAGAGGGCCGTGTACATACACACACTGCCTTTGCAAGGAAGTAAATTTCTAGTCACCAATCCCCGAGGAGTGGAAATCCATGAATTTTCTAAGAGATGTTTCAAAATGATTGACCTTGGTTAGTGTGAAGCAAGGCTGAGTCACCCAGCCTTGGGCTCCTTGACTCACCCAGGACCTCTGACACAGAGGTCTGCAGGGCTTCCTGTGCCACCTCCAGCCACCTGCAAGCAGGAGACGCTCAGTGTCCGCTCCTGTTTGGAGCGTCTTCTCCTTCCTTTCCGTGACTTCCCTGGCCTGGGCTTCCCATCTCATGTCCAGTAGAAGGGATGAGGGCTTCGCTTTGCTCTGATGGTGAAACTCAGAGAGGCGCTTTCAGCTTTCAACCACGCAGGATAAAGTTAGCTGTGGACTTCCCGTTTATGGCCCATGATAAATGCTGCATATTTCCCTTTCATACCTCATTTATTTAGCTTTCTGTGTCATGAAAAGACACTGAGTTTTCTCAAATGCTCCTTCTCAATATATGAAAATAATCAATTCTCTTGTCACTAGCTAGTCCGTGCCTAGATCAGGTGGAAATCATGATATGCACTAATTATAGAGCAAAGTAAAATAAAAATTTATTATGAAAAACCAAGCTGACTGCTCCTAGAAAACCCCAGGAAAAACACAGCAAAGCAGCCCCCAGTCAGAGCGGCTCCCCGTAGATGCAGAAACTCCCAGCACAGGACGCTTTTACTCTTAAAGGATGCTGTGAAACTGTGCCACTAATTATTCACTCTTCTCTCTGAAACGGGGCAGGGTCTCTGGCCAGGCTGAAATTCAGCTGTGGTGCAGAGGGGGTTCTGCACAGCACCCAAAAGTGCTTGGAAAGATGAGCCCTCCCCGGGGTGCACCAGGGCGATGCATTAGCAGGAAGGCGTGAGGAAGCCCAGGGCTCATTCTCAGATCTGCAGCTACCCCTGTTTGCAGGTCCCCCCGGGTTGCCCGTGCACCCCACCTCTTACCTCAGGACTGCAGAGGCTTGGGGCTCCGTGGGCTCCGGATTCGCTCTCTCCTTCTTGCAGCCCAGAGTGGAAGCTGCCTGCTTGCTCCCTCTGGCGCTGTCACATCAGTCCCCGCACCCCCTCCTTTCTCCTTCCCTCCCTCCCTCTGCGGTGCAGCCCTGGTCCTGGTGATTGCTCTGCAGTGCTGAGCGACCTTAGCCCCTCAGGGAGGCATCCCGCAGGCCGTGCTGTGGGAGGCACAGAACGCACTGTGGAATTTCATTTGCTAATATTTTGATGATGGTTTTTCATCTCTAGTCATCAGGAATATGTGCCTGTAATTTGCCTTTCTGTAGTGCCCTTGTTTATCTTGGTTCACAGCAAAGTAGTTCTCATGTAATGACCTAGAAAATGTTCCCATGTCTTTAGTTTTTGTCAGAGTTCAAGAAAGATTTATACTACCTTTCCTCTGCATATTTGGGAGAGTTCCTCAGTAAAGTCACAAATCCTAGGTTTTCTTTGCTGGAAAGTCAATACCTGTGTTTATTACTGAACAGGTCAAGTTTTCCTTTCTTTCCTGATTCAATCTTAAGAATTATTTGGCTTTTCTTACAACTGCCCAGTTCTGGTGGGGACTGGGATGTTACATGCAGATTTCTTTGCTTTCAGTGGTAACAGTTGTGATGTCTTTTGTTTATAATTATATTCTTTGAGTATTCCCCCTTTTTTTTCCTTATTAGCCTAGCCAGATTTGTTTATATTTTAAAAAATCAGCTCCTGGCTCTATTTTTCCTTTGCATCTATGTGTGTGTTAAATATAATTCCATTTTTTACTAAATGTCTTGCCAAAGAGCAATTCAAGATATTAATGACTACAAGTTATGTTGGATTACTGATTTTTATGTTTCCATGATCCTATTCAAAATGATATCATTTTACTAAATTAAAAAGTGACACTTTGCTTTCTGTTGTCAGAAGTCTTCTGTGGTAGTTGATTTCCCAGATTGATGGCTTCATTTTGGCAGATTCACACAGACACAGCAATTACGTTTTTCCATTTTTTATTTATTTACTCAGGCATGATTTTACTCTCTTTATCTTACTAATTGCGAGCTTAATTTGTTCCTTTTTTGCACTTCTTTGAGGTGGAAACGTAGGTTGTGTATGGATATCTTTTTTTTTTTATTTTTAATGTTGGCATTTGTCACTGTAACATTTACTCCTAGGGACAGTTTTTGCTGTTTCCCGTCTCTGGTTTTGTTTTTCCTCGCTTAGTTGTGAGTGCTGTCCACCTGTCAGATACCAGCCTCTTTCCAGATACACAGAGGCAGCATGTCCTTCCCCCCAGGAGCTGTCCGTCACTGTGCTGATTATTTCTCTTTGCTATGCAGTAGCTTTTATCTGACGTAGCCACACTGCTTATTTTTGCTTTTGTCACGTGGGATTTTAATATCCTATCCAAAAGTCAGCTCTACAAAGACCAGTGTCAAGGGTTTTTTTCTACATTGTCTTCTAGGATCTTGAGTCTCAAGTCTCATGTGTAAGTCTTTAATCCATTTTGCATGAATATTTTGCACAGGATGTAAGAGTTCAATTTCATTTTTCTGCACATGGATATCTAGTTTCCCCTTTACCCTTTATTGAAGTCTTCCCTTTCCCCACTGGGTGTTCTTTGCAACTTTGCTGAAAATCACAGGGCCACAAATGTGTGGCTTCCTTTGGAGGGCTCTGTTCTCTTCAGCTTGTCGGGGTGTCTGTAGTTATGCCAGCACAGGCTGTCATACTTGCTATACATTGTGATACAGTTCGAAGTCAAGTCTCACACTGCCGCAGCTTTACCTTCCTGCTGAAGATTCACTTGCTGACTCAGTTTGTGGTCAGCACTACTTTTATTCTGTCCCACCCACCAGGGCGGCCAGCGCCTGGGGCAGGAAAGGGCCAGAGAGCTAGCGAGGGCCTTCAGTGACCTGCAGAGCTCTTCCCTGGCCTCCTGCCTTTCCAGGTGGAAGTGAAGAGCGGGGCCCAGCACCCAGCCTTTCAGTGCAGAGCACCAGGGAAGAAGGCCTGGCAGCGCCCAGCAGGGAGACGGGCAGGGCTCCAGAGAGGAGGGGACTTCAGGGAGCTGTGCGTGTGTCCAGGTCTCCCAGAGACAGCCTGGAGTGGAGGCTGTGTGCGGGTGCTGGTCACTGAGATACCCCAGAGAAGGAGCGCCCCACTGCAGCCTCACCCCACGTGGTCAGGGTGGGAGAGCAGGCCCCACCGTGCCAGGCAAAGTCCCGGTGGCGAGAGGAGAGGAGAGGACCCTCTGTGCTCCCACAGGAAGGAGAGACGTCCGCGTCTGTAGCCGGTAGCTGGTGCAGGCACTGCCTGATCAATCAGGAAGAAAAGGGGTCTGGTGCTTCACAGTGCAGGGGACACGGAAACCGGGAAAAGGCCACATGACCCAGGGAACAGAACAGGGCCCCCGGGACTGAGCTAAAGAGACCGAGATCTGTGAATTAGTCACAGAGAGCTCGTGATAATCGTCTTAAAGAAACCCTGCGAACTAAGGAAGAGACAGACAACTAAAAGTCAGGAACTGAGGCACCAGCAAAATGGAAATACCAAGAAGAGAAGAGAAAACACAGCGGCCAGTCTGGGACTGAAGAGCGTAATTATCAAGTGGAAGAAGTCAGTGTGAGCTTCAACATCAAACTGGGTGAGGCCAAGAAACAGGAAAAAGGAAAGAGCGGATATCAGCTCAGAGGCAGAGCGACTGCAGCCGTGCTTTGCTCCTGGGGCAGGGAATCAGCCCGGCCTCGGGGGCACCAGCAGCCAGGATGCTCAGGGGCAGGCGGGGGTGGGGGGGCAGGGACAATGGGTCCGTGCAGCTGGGAAAGGCGGGGAATTCCTTCAGGCTAAGGAGCTGGGGGAGCCCGGAGGACCTGATGTGGAGCCAAGAACACAAGGCGGGGGTGGAGATGCAAGCGGGAGACGGGCCCGGGTCCTGGCTGCCACGCGGGCTGCACACTGGGACTGCGGGGTGGTGGGGCGCACGGGGAGACCTCACGGGGCAAGAGCAGGGGGCACAAGGGCCCTGCCCAGGGACGGAGAGAACCGTGA
>RJWM01040974.1:0-15163 GCA_004363535.1 Dasyprocta punctata
TTCAACCTAAAATCAGGAACAAGACAAGGATGTCCATTATCACCACTCCTATTCAATATAGTTCTGGAAATATTAGCCAGAGCAATTAGACAAGAGAAAGAAATAAAGGGAATAAGGATAGGAAAGGAAGAAGTGAAATTATCATTATTTGCAGACGATATGATACTCTACGTAGAAGACCCCCAAAAATCCATTAGAAGACTTCTAGAAGTAATAACCAAATTTAGTAATGTAGCTGGATACAAGGTGAACACTCAAAAATCAATAGCATTCCTGTATACAAACAACAAAGAGAAATAAGGGAAACCACACCCTTCACTATAACATCCAAAGAAATGAAATACTTAGGAATCAATCTAACAAAGGAAGTGAAAGATCTATACAGTGAAAATTACATTACACTAAAGAAGGAGATCGAAGAAGATTTCAGAAAATGGAAAGATATTCCCTGTTCATGGATAGCAAGAACAAACATCGTGAAAATGGCCATTCTCCCAAAATTATTATACAGATTCAATGCAATCCCAATCAAAATACCACTTGCCTACCTCACAGAGCTAGAGCAATCACCCCTGAAATTCATCTGGAACCAGAAAAGACCTAGAATAGCAAAGGCAATTCTGGGCAACAAAGGGAAGGCAGGAGGTTTCACAATCCCCAACTTGAAACTATACTACAAAGCTACTGAGATAAAATCAGCATGGTACTGGAGTCAAAACAGACCTGAAGATCAATGGAATAGATTAGAAGATACAGCCACAACTACAAACACACTTAGCCACCTCATCTTTGACAAAGGGGCCAAACATGTACATTGGAAGAAAGACAGCCTCTTCAACAAATGGTGCTGGAAAAACTGGCTTTCTATATGCCATAAACTAAAACTAGATCCATGCTTATCACCATACACTAAAATAAAGTCAAAATGGATCAAAGATCTGAATATAAAAACAGAGACACTAAACTTACTAGAAGACAGAGTAGGTAAAAATCTCGATGACATGGGGGTAGGCAGAGAGTTCATGAACAAAAATCAAGTCACATGGGAAACACTTCCCAGAATCAACAACTGGGATCTCATGTTAGTAAAAAGTGTTTGCATGTCAAAGGAAATCTCCAACAGAGTGAAAAGAAAACCCACCAACTGGGAAAATGTCTTAGCCAATTGTCCATCAGACAAAGGACTTCTATCTAAAACATATAAAGAATTAAAAGAAATCAGGCCCCTAAAATTCAAGGATCCAATCCAAAAATGGGCATCTGAGATGAATACACACTTCTCAGAGAAAGAAATACAAATGGCAAATAAATATATGAAAAAATGTTCAACATCAATGGTCATTCGGGAAATGCAAATTAAAACAACACTGAGATTCCATCTCACTCCAGAAAGAATGACCAAGATTAAAAAATCAACCAACAACAAGGGGGGTTGTGGGGAAAAAGGAACTCTTCTCCACTGTTGATGGGAGTGTAGACTGGTGCAGCCACTGTGGAAGTCAGTGTGGAGATTCCTCAAGAAGGTAGGACTAGAGATCCCATTCAACCCAGCTATCCCTCTTCTGGGCATTTTCGCCAAAGAATTGAAAACATCATACCACAGTGATGTCTGTGCACCCATGTTTATAGCAACACAATTTGTAATAGCCAGATTTTGGAAACAACCCAGGTGCCCATCAATCAAAGAATGGATAAAAAAGATGTAGTATTTTTATACAATGGAGTACTACTCACCTATTAAGAAAGATTGCATTGAGACTTTTGTAAGTAAATGGACACGACTTGAGACCATACTCGTAAGTGAGATAAATCAAACCCACATGTGTGAATACCGTATTGTCTCCCTAGTGTAAGAAATGGAAAAGTATATATGATCCAAAATCTATAATGAATACTATGTAGGGGTAGAAAACAGCTCAAAGAGCAAAGGTAATCGGGAAGGGAAAAGGTGGAAAGAGAAAAGGGAAGAGGAAAGGATATCAACCTGTGTATACGTATATGTAAGATAACTAGGGTGAACGCCCTGCTGAATGTATTCGTTATTGAGAAAGAACAATTAATACTCATATGATTGGGTCAATTTTGCATGTCTATATCTGTTAATGTAAGTAACCATTTTAAAGATAACAATACGCAATATTGCAACCATTGTCAAGCTTCTATCATCTGGTTTTGTAAACCTGCAATGTTACTGTTCTGTATTTACTGTAGTCATTTGTTTGTCTCTTTTGCTTGTTGTCTTTATTATATATGTCTTTTTTTATTCTTCTTTTTCTTCGCTTAAATAAAAAAAGAAAAAAGAAAAAAAAAGCAAAAACAGTTTGACAACTGGAGAAATATTCTTTTTCTATTGCTATTGCTAAGGCTACTGCTGGTAATAAATGGCTTCTAGTTACAATTTCTGCTAAATATACAACAAAGTATTGCTTTTGTCTTGCTCCAAATCTTCTGTTTATTATGTAATTAATGATCATACATATTTCATCGAAGGATCTATCCCCATCATTGTAGTAAAACCAGCATCTGCTCACCTAATTGTAACATTTGTACCTTTAACATCTAGAAAACACTTCTAAAAAATAATAATCTCTGCTGTCATTCCTTTTTTCCCTCCAATCCTAGTCCAGCCTAAAGTACATGTGTCCCCCGCCAAGAAGGGGAGCCTGGGGCACCACAACCAGCTCATCTGCCCTGTGACAGATTTCTACCCAGGCAACATTTGAGTCCAGTGGTTCCTGAATGGACAGGAGGAAACAGCTGGGATCAAGTCCACTGACCTGATCCATAATGGGGACTGGACTTTCCAGATCCTAGTCATGCTGGAAATGACCCCCCAGCAGGGAGACATCTACACCTGCCATGTGGAGCACCCCAGCCTGGACAGCCCTGTCACTGTGGAGTGGAGTGAGTTTCCCACCTTCAGTGACCTTCCAGAGCCACAGTCTGAAAAGCAGGGAACACACCGGCTCCAAGGTCCACTCATCTTGTCTACACACTGGGGCCATAGCTGCACACTGTGTTTCCTGAGCATAGTTCTGAGCTTCAGGAAATAGAGATGCCTCTGCCCCTGACCTGGAGGATGATGAGGATTCAATGGTCAGAAACTCTGGGGACTCCCCTGAACTGGCCTCACACACAGGCGCTGCTCTCTCTGTCAGCCTTTCAGACTGTTCTGCCTGTATTGAGAGGCAGCTGGCAGAGTCACCTTTTGTCCTCTGGTAGAAGTCACCAGCCTGAGTCTGGAACTCGGGGCTTAGTGGCTCTCATTGCCAGTGCCTCATGCTGATATTTCACACCCGGCTCCAGGATCTCAGGACGTGGACAGGGATGTTCCTGGAGGAGGTGAAAGTAACACTGGATTCTGTCTTTCCCAGAGGCTCAGTCTGATTCTGCCCGGAACAAGAAGCTGACTGGAGTCGGGGGCTTCGCGCTGGGGCT
Organism: Dasyprocta punctata; assembly: GCA_004363535.1. Classification (NCBI taxonomy): domain Eukaryota; kingdom Metazoa; phylum Chordata; class Mammalia; order Rodentia; family Dasyproctidae; genus Dasyprocta; species Dasyprocta punctata. Next base: position 3,439 of record RJWM01040974.1, read on the forward strand.
CATCTTCCTTGCAGTCGGCATCATCCTGCACATGAGGAGCAAGAAAGGTAGGAAAAGCTGCCCGGGGACTGAGGCTTGTCTCTTCCCTGACTTTCCCTTCACCGTGATAAGAGATGAGACAGAAAAGTGATGACACAGAGTTCTAGAAGCCAGTGAAAATAAATTGTGAAAGCAAAGATGAGGTAGAGAGGAATCCCCAGGCTGAGGTCTAAACCACCAGATGCAGGAGGTTTCCAGGAACTCAGACTCATGTGGGTACAGTGGAAGGTGGGAGGGGGACGTTTCTCTCAGCACCTAAGGTGGATTTGATAGCTAAGTGCACCCCTGTTCCCCTTTCATTTCAGGTCAGCGAGAATCTCAATAAACAGGTAATGTTCCTGCTGTGCCTCTCTCAAGGGGATGGGTTGCCGAAGAGTGTGGATGCTTTCTTTGCACTGAAATGCTGGCTACAGGGACTAGGGTCTCAGACCTGAATTTAACCTTTCAGCCTCATCCCTTGGATGAATGTGGGAAAAGAACATTTTCTCATGAGAAAGAAAGCTGAGATCAGTCGTATTTTTCAAATCAGGCTGAGTTTTATCTTAGAAGACCATCATTTTCTGTCCTGAGACTTACAGGAAGGAGGGTCAGCAACCTGGAGTAACTTTGTCTTTCCTCCTACAGGGCTCCTAATCTGACCACAAAGACTAGATGAGCCTGGAACAAGGATTTTTCTATTTCTTTAGTCCTAGAGGCTGGTTCTGCACTAACCCTGCAACTGCCCAAGCCGACGTGGCTGCCACACAATTGCTCTGAAACGTTTGTGTGGCTCCGGTCTTTGATTAATGTGCTTCTCCCATCAACCAAGTTACCGTCTCCTCCACATCATAAAATAAAATCAAATGTCATTATTTTCTTTTAAAAATATGCACCGAGTTATCCCTGACATTGCTTTTTTTTTTTTTTTTTTTTTTTTGCAGCACCAGGGATCAAACTCACAGCTTCACGCCTACCAGACAGGCTTCACGCCTACCAGACAGGCGCTTACGCCACTGAGCCAAACTCCCGGCCCTAGTTTTTCGAGGCAGGGTCGCACTATGTAGCTCAGGCAGGCCTTGCGCTCGCATTGTAGCCCAAGCGGGCCTCGAACTCACAACGCTCCTCCTACCTCAGCCTCCCGAGTGCTGGGATTAAAGGCGTGCGCCACCACACCCGGCTCCTGACATTGCTTTGAATTGAAGGTTTTGTCGATCAGTTAGTTAGTAAAGAAATTCATTGTCATTTAATGTAGGCAAAAAAACTGAAAATGGGGAAATTTCTGGAAGTCAATGACAATGTTTGTACAACTCACTAGAAACTGTGGGACACTATGAAAACAGTCCTAAGTGAGAAGTTTATTACAATCAATGCTTACATTAAGAAACACAGTGAGTATAAATGAATAACCTTATAGGAAACCTTAACATACTTGACAAACAACAATAATCCAGGCCCAAATGAAAGCTAACAAAGATTATATGCATGCAGAAGATTAAGTCCTGCCCCATATCTCTTGTAGTGTGTGAAAATAAAATCAAAATTATCAAAGATCTAAATGTTAAAATAGACACACTTAAACTACCAGAAGACAAAATGTGTACAACTCTTGAAAACATAGGCATAGGCAAGGACTTTCTGAACGGAACTCCAATGGCACAGAAATCATACTGAGAACCAACAAATGGGATCATATCCAATTAAAAAGGTCCTGCACAACAAGGTGAACAACAAACAGAGTGAAAAGACAATCTACAGAATGGGAAAAATTTGCTAGCTGTTCCTTGGAAGGAAGAGTAGCATCAAGACTATACAAAGAACTAAAAATATTAGATCACTCCCCAAATAAAAGACCTAATGAAAAAATAGGTAACCAAAATGATTTGATACTTCTCAGAAGATGAAGTACAAATGGCCAATAAATACATGAAAAAATGTTCATCATCTCTGGTCATCAGTGAAATGCAAATTAAGTCTACACTGGGATACCATTTTACCCCAAAGAGAATGGCCATCATAAAAAAAATACTATAATAACAAATCCTGTTGGAATGTGTGGAAAAAGGAACTCTGCTCCACTGTTGGGAGGAGTGTAAATTAGAACAACCACCACTTTGGAAATCACTGTGGGGATTTCCTCAACGTATCATCTGTCCCAGAATTTCCATTTCACCCAGCTATCCCATTTCTTCGTATCTTCCCAAAAGAGATAAAATCATTATATTATAGGGATACATATATAGCCATGTTTATAGCAGCAAGATTTATAATACCTAGATTCTGGAAACAGGAGATCGTCATCGACAGATAAATGGATAAGGGAAATATAATATTTATACACAGTGAAGTACTACACTGATGTAAAGAAAGATAAACTTAAGTCATTATTAAGTGTTATGTATTAAAAACTGGTGGTCAAGGGCCGGGAGTTTGGCTCAGTGACTTAAGCACCTATCTGGCAGGCGCGAGGTTATGAGTTCAATCCCCGGTGCCGCAAAAAAAAAAAAAAAAGAAAAACTGGTGGTCGACTTAACGCCAGCTGAATTAAAAAAGCACAGTGCTGAATACAGATGGCTCACCTGAGGAAAGTTGCCAAAAGGAAAAAGGAGAGTGTGGTGTGATTTCTCCTAAGTGATGTTTTGTGGTTTTTGTTGTTGTTGCTTTGTTTTGTTTTTTTGGTACCAGGGATTGAACTCACAACCTCACACCTTCCAGGCAGATGCTTACGCCACTGAGCTAAATCCCTGGCCCTATTTTTTGAGACAGGGTCTCATTGTATGCAGTTCAGGCTGGCTTTGAACACACTTTGTAGCCAAGGCTGGTCTTGAACTCACAACAATCCTCCTGGCTCAGCCTCCCGAGTGCTGGGAATAAAAGCGTGCACCACCATGCCCAGCTTGTTCTAAGTGATGTTGTTTGGAGCTGTTGGTTCTCCTGGAGGAGCTTGTCCTGCTGGCTTCCTTGATATGAACTCGGCCATTATCATTGGAGGAGCTCAGACTTTGTCCCTGAGAGTGGCTGTGGTTTACTTTGGGGGGCGCTCTGGTCCTTATGGTGAGCATCACTTCTGGCTCCGGAGGGAAAGATGTGTGCTGTTTAATCTTCAAAAGTTGTCACACTGGCTTCCTGGCATGTACTCAACTGTTCTCATTATTAGAGGAGCACGAGACTCACTGTCACTGAGGACGACTGTGGTGCTTTTTGGGGGAGCCCTGGTCTGTATTCTGAGCATCATTTCTTGGCTCAAGTGCAGAACTCTCAACCTGCTGGCACAGCTCCTTCACCCCACTGGCATAGACTTTCTAGCTTCCACTGCTGACCTTTGGACCTTTCCAGCACAGATCCATAAAACAGACTTGCATGACTCATTGTCATGGGCTATAGGTCTTCAGCTGGACTCATGTAGGACATTGCTGTGGGATCCAGCCCTCTGGTTAGATTTTCTAGGTCATTAGTGCTGTGGACAGATTTCCTGCACTTTCTTTGTATTTAACTCTGGGTGACCATCATAAAATAATATTATAAATTCTGTGTCCTGTATGTAAATGTTCTCCTTGCAACCCCTGACTACAAGAGTAAGTACGCATCAGAGCTGAGGTACCACCCCTTAAATATTAATTGCTACCTAAATTGTGTTGTGCAGATTGGTCTATCTGCATACCTTTCTTTCTGCATATTGCAGAGGTGCTTTCTGGCCTCCTAGCTAGCTCAGCTCACAGTATTCCTGTAATTCCCACCATTCTCACAGTCACTCATCCTTTAGCCACTCCCTTCTTCACAAATTAATAAAATCCAGGTGAGACCCTGGTTCAAGGCCTTTGCTCCATGAACCCTCATTTGGACAGCACTCAGGACCCCTTGGCTGCCCTTAACTATAAATATGTCTTAGTGTTTTTATGCTTGCTGTAGGTTGCACTGGAGGTGGTGTATTAGAACTAACTCGCCAGAATTTCCGTAATGTTTCCATGGGATTACAAATGTAAACTTCCCAGACCTCGACAAGGATGAGAAAAGGGATGAGATGAAGTTTTATTTTACTGCTTGTGGAGATGGTTCTTCTGTCCAAGAGACTCTTTTCTCCAACGTTGATTTTTGACAATGTTAGGAAACAATTGGCTGTAAATGAGTGTTCCACCCCAAAACATCAAAAGGACATTCTTCTCACTTGCACATAGGACCATACGCTGACTCATAGAACATACTTAAATAAATGCAAAGGAATTGAAATTATCTCGTGCATAGTATCAGACCACAGTACAATGAAATTGGAAATCCATACCAAGAGAAACCAAAAGAACTTCATAAACACACAGAAATTAAATAACACCCTACTGAGCAACCAATGGATCACAGATAAAATTAAAGAAGAAATTAGAAAGTTTTTACAGTTGAATGACAATTACAATACAACATACTGGAAATTGTGGGACACAATGAAAGCAGACTTAAGAGGGAAATTTATAGCAGTAAATACCCATATCAGGAAAACAGAGCAAGTGCATATAAACTGATTGGTTTTCAGTTAGTTGAATCAAGTTTCCCCATTTACCTATGGGAAAAAATCTTAACAATTGTTTTAAAATATCAGTCTTGGTTTGGAAGGTCTAATGTACTATAGGGGGTCAGATCTAAATGCTCCATTGTGGTAGCCTAGCTAAAAGCCTGCAAAACACAAAACCATATTCAGCCATGATTTAGGCCCCCCCCCATTCTCCTGCAATGTTCTCACAGCTGCCAGAATGTGTTATCTTCGGTCTCTTTTAAAAAACAAAACATAGTAACATATTGGCCTCTCTGCATGGAGGTTCCCAGGCAGTCCCAGCCAGCTGGTCATTATTATTATTATTATTAAAGGCTCCCAAACTTCTGATCTGGCCTTAGCCTCATTGGTCCAACTTGATGTCAGACCACTACAACATTAATTGTAGAAAAACATTTTATTAATGATCTGTGGGAGACAACTTGAGTGGGTCCCCTTGACTGCAGAACAATTGCTGCAACTTTGATTATATTGAGACTTATTTCCTTATGTTGATATATACAGAGCTGACTATGGTATTTCCTTCTCTCTTCAGTTGGCTATAAGCATTGCAAATAAGGCTAGCTGAGGTACTGATATGTAATCTCTGAAGCCATCCGACAGTGTCCTATTGCCTCCCACAGTGATCTCTGTAAAATAGACAGGCACAGCGGGATGGCAGAGCCGTGAGCTCCAGGAATGTCAACTGGGTATGAGCTTCGGGAAAGAGGCTGAGTCCCCAGGGCATAGAAGTTTACATATCAGAAGCAGGTACTGGTCTGTAGTCTTTGAAGCCATCAGACAGTGTCCTGTTTCCTCCCATAGTGACCTTTGTAAAATATATAATGCACAGCGGGATGGCAGAGCCAGTGAGCTCCAGGAATGTTGACTGGGGATGAGCCTCGAGAAAGAGGCTGTGAGTTCCCAGGGCATAAAGTTTGCATATCAGAAACTGAAGCAGCAATCTCCTAAAACAATTCAGTTGCTATCTTGATTGGGTTGCACAAACTGATCCCCCTGCATATCTTTAGCTGCATTTTGCAGAGATACCTTTCTCACTACCTTGCTAGCCAGCTCAAGTTACTCACATAGTTCCCACCATCCTCACTGTCACTCACCCTCAAACCATCCCCTTGCTTCACTAGTTAATAAATTCTGGGAGAGGCCTAGGATCAAGGCCTTTGCCTGTATGTCCTCACAAGGATTGGATTCAGGATCCCTTGGCTGCCCTTAACCTAGAATATGTCTCGGAGTCTTTCCTCTCACCGTGGGTTGCATTGGAGGTGGTAGATTGGAATTAACTTATCGGGATTCCAATAATGTCTCAGTGGAATTACAAATATAATTTCTTGGATTGTGAGGAAGACTAGAGAAAGGATTACAGTATTTGGAATACCGTACTCAATTTTTGGGACTAAAATAACTATACCTTTGTTCTTAGGCAGTTTCTGTACTTCATTTACTGATTTTGTGCATGGGAAAGAAAGAAAGAAATTCTCCAAACTGGGTCAAAGCGCAAGTTAACACAATAGTTCCCAAGAAGCATTAACCCATTCCCATAAAGCCCATTTTTATGCTGCGGCCTTTTCTTAGAAGATGTCTTCCTTGAAGACCTATCTTCTTCCATGTTTGGACCTTGTCAACAGAACATGGCTAGAGAAGGATGCAGCAAGAAAGGACCTAATGCCGCTACTTCTCAAGCTCTTTAATGTAATTGAAAGAGAAGCAATACTTCCAAATTCATTCCTGGAAGCAAGCATTACACTGATACAAAAACCAGAGAAGGACCCAACTAAGAAAGAGAATTACAGGCCAGTCTTTCTGATGAATATTAGTGCAAAAATCCTCAATAAGATACTGGCAAACAGACTGCAGCTAATCATCAAGAAGATTGATCAAGTGGGATTCATTCCAGGAATGCAGGATGGATCAACATATGTAAATCCATAAATGTAATACACCATATTAACAGAGCCAAGTACAAAAATCACAATATCATCTCAATAGATGCAGAAAAAGCTTTTGACAAAGTCCAGCACACATTCATGATAAAAACTCTACAGAAAATTGGAATAGATGGTCTTTATCTCAATCTGCTAAAAGCCATGTATGACAAACCAACAGCCAACATCATACTAAAAGGACAAAAAAATGAAAGATTTCTCTTTAAACTCAGGTTACTCAACAAGGTCCTGGAAACTTTAGTTGATGCAATTAGACAAGAGAAAGAAATAAAAGGAATGAAGATAGAAAAAGAAGTTAAACTATCGTTATTTGCAGATGATATGATACTCTACTTGTAAGACCTCCAGAACTCCACCCAAACACTACTATTAATAAGCAAATTCAGTAATGTAGCTGATTACAAAGTCATTACTCAAAAATCAATATCCTTCCTGTACACGAATAACAAACTCACTGAGAGAGAAATCAGGGAAACAATACCTTTTACAATAGCATCCACAATAATGAAATACCTAAGAATCAGTCTAACAGAAGATGTAAAAGACCTCTACATTGAAAACTACAGTACTCTTTAAAAAAGGAGATTGTAGAGGATATTAGAAAATGGAGAGATAACACATGCTCTTGGGTAGGAAGAACCAATACAGTGAAAATGGCCATACTTTCAATACTGTTATACAGATTCTATGCAATCCCAATCAAAATTCCAATAGTTTACCTCACAGAATTAGAGAAAATCATCCTTAAATTCATCTGAAATCAGAAGAGACCCAGAATAGTAATGATAATCCTGGGTAACAAAAACAAATCGGGGGCATCGTAATTCCTACTTGAAATTATACTACAAAGCTACTGTGATAACAGTGTTGTACTACAAAAAAAAAAAAAAATCCAAAGATCAATGGAAGAGGCTAGAAGATGCAGAAACAACTCCAAACAAGCTACACCACCTTAACTTTGACAAAGATGCCAAACACATTCACTGAAAGGATAACCTCTTTAATAAATGGTGCTGAAAAAACTGGCTCTACACACACCCAAGATTAAAACTGGACCCATATCTTTCATCATGCACTAAGCTAAAATCAGAATGGGTCAAAGATCTTAAATTAAAATAGAAACAGTAAATCTGCTGGAAGACAGAGTAGGTAAAACTCTTGAGGACATTGGTGTAGGCAAAGATTTTATGAACAAAACCCCGATTGCACAGGAACTATCACAAAGAATCAACAACTGGGATCTCACCCTATTGAAAAGCTTTTGCACAGCAAGAGAAAACACCAACAGAGTGAAGCGACAACCCACAACATGGGAGAAAATGTTTGCCTGCTGGACCTCCGACAAAGGATTTCTATCGAGAACATGTAAAGAACTCAAAAAAAAAAAAAATCAGTCCGCCCAGATTTAAAGACCCAATCTAAAAATGGGCATCTGAGATGAATACACTTTTCTTGGATGAATAAATATGAACAGCAAATTAATATGTGAAAAAATGTTCAACATCTTGGGTCATTTGAGAGATGCAAATTAAAACAACACTGAGATTCCACCTCACTCCAGAAAGAATGGCTATTATCATTAAATCAATCACTGACAAATGCTGGAGGGGCTATGAGGAAAAAAAAGACCTTCTCCACTGTTGATGGGAATGCAGACTGGTACAACCACTATGAAAATAAGTGTGGAGATCCTCAAAAACTGGGACTAGAGGTTCCATTTGAGCCAGCTATTCCCCTTCTAGATATCTCCCCAAAAGAATTAAAAACATCATACCACAGTGACATATGTGCACCCATGTTTATGGCAGCACAATTTATAATAACCAGACCTTGGAAAGAACCTAAATGCCCATCGAGTGAGGAATGGATTAAAAAAGATGTGGTATTTTTATACAATGGAGTATTACTGAGCCATAAAGAAGGATAAACTGGAGACTTTTATAGGTAAATGGATACAACTTTAGACCATACTCAGTGAAATAAATAAGACACACATGTGCAAACATCATATTTTCTCAGTGTGAGAAGGTGAAAGAAAAAACATGTATATGTATGTGTATACATATATGTATATAAAAATAGTTAAGGTAGTTATGCTACTGATTTCTCTGAGTTCTCTGAAGAGAAAATTTTGTGCTGGTACTATTTGGACAATTGAATACAGATGTCTTATACTCTGAGTGAATGATTTGGGGATGGCAGTGTGCAATGTATGTACCATTGTTTCTCCTGATTGATGTGTATTGAAATTTTTGTTTTAGTTTTTCTTCTTTTTTTTCTTTTACTCCTCGAAATAAAATAGATGTGGGAAAAAAAAGCAAAAACAAAATGAAATTACATAACTTAAATATAATGTGGAGAAAAAAAGAAATTCTGCTCCACTGTTGGTAGGAGTGTAAATTAGAACAACCACTTTGGAAATCATTGTGGGAATTCCTCAAAAAACTTTTAACCCAGAAATTTTATTTTACCTAGATATCCCATTTCTTGGTATCTTCCCAAAATAGATAAAGTCAACATAGGGATAGACACAAACCCATGTTTGCAGCAGCACAATTTATAATAGCTAGATCTTGGAAGCAGTCTATATATCCATTAACAGATGAATGGATAAGGTAAATGTAGTATTTATACTCACTGGAGTACTATGCTGACATAAAGATAAACTTGAAGCATTCATAAGTAAATGCAACCTGCAAATTTGTTTCACTTATTAAGTGCAATAATTCTGATGCACCAGCTCAAATATCATATTGTTTCTCTTATAAGAGAAACACAACATGTATTTGGAGAGATAGAGAAGGAAAAAGAAATAGAAGAGCAATAAATAGGAAGTAGAGAGAAAGTCCAATACTGTACTTCCCCAAATTACAAATTCCATTCTTTTAAAAATATTTCAACATATACACTAATTGATTCCATTTGCACTACTAGTTTACCTTAGTTTGTTGAAAAGGAAGTGTCAGGGACCTGGCCTAGATCCCCAACCTCCCAAATGAGTGTACAGCAAAGGCTTAAATAAATGAGACAAGTGATACGATTTTAGGGCTCCAGGAGAATCAAAACCCTCTGCAGAGTTCTTGACTCTGAGGCTAAGATGAGGGCTAAGACAAAGAGCTTCTCTGGGCAGCCTGTATTTATTATCATGCCAAACAAAGAGAGGGGATACTGAAGAAAGCACAGGAAATGAGCAGGACCTTGGGAGTCACTTTAAAGACTTCTCCAAGTAGTAAATTATGTCAATTAAGGAGAACCATCTTATCTCCATGATGACATTTATGGTTGGAATGACTGCAGGAGTGAGATGTCTGCAGCTGCAGTCTCTGTCTACTTAATTGGGTTTAGAGCCAGATGTCCTCAGCTGTGGCCTTATCTCACCCTTTGAGGTATCTCTGGCATCACAGGCCACTATAGGCCTCAGTCAGGACCAGTGATTCACAGAGGTTCACTTACTATGAATCAGCTCCCATCACCAGGCAAGGGGCCTAGACTTAGGACAGACTCACAGATAAACATACAAAGCCAGTTAGTTAATTTTATATCATGCTCAGAGCTGCTTCATAGTGGTCTCCAACAAAGAACTTTTGTATTATAATCTGTTTAATTTTTTTCTAAGAATCTTTTTGGTTTTTGTCTCATACTCTATTTTATTCCACTGGATGACATGAAGGATTTATGTGGTTCTGCCCTGGTTTGGTATCTATAGATATTTAGCATATTTAGATGTGAGGTAGTATTAAACTTCCAGCTTTATTTTTCTTGCTCAATATTGCTTTGGCTATTCAGGGCCTTTTATGGTTCTCTATGCATTTTTGGAAATTTTTCTTTCTTTTAGTTCTTTGAAAACTGTCATTAGAATTTTGATAGAGATTATCTTGAATCTGTCCATCAGTGTGGGAGCCGGTACTGAAAGCATATATATGAAACACTTTGCATGTAGGTATTGGGAGCCGTTGAAGCTGGAAAATGACCCAGACATGACCTTACCAAAGTAACAAAGAGCACCTGGGTCAATCACGTGAAAAACACTCCCACAACCCAGCAAAACAGGAGGCTCCTAAACAACCCAGGCCTGGGTTGCTAGGCAGAGGGGCTGAAATTGACGTCATCCTTCCCTGTATATAAATAAACCTGCAGCATTGGTTGAGCAGTTCCTTTCCTCCCATCGGGAGGATAAGGGCTCCACCTGACTCCAGCTTTGTCTATGTCTTTATTTTCTCATCCTCTCGCAGTCCTTCACCCCAAGAACCTCAGGAGTCGCATGGGTCGCAGCATGTAGGCTGTAGACATGACCATCCTGACAAGTCAGCCAAGAACTCTGCAGACAGAGTGTGGCATGACTTGGAGGGAAGTCATGGTCTTGTAACCCAGGATGTAAGAAAATTGTTTGTGCTGTTCCCAAGCATTCCCAAGCTTGTCTATTCTAGCCTATCAGCCAGTTCCCAGTGCTAACAACTCACACAAAACATGTACTTTTCTTGAACTAGCTTTCGAACTTCTTTCATATAGAAAGTTTTCCTTTTGTTCTCATTTAGTAAAGAATGCTTTGTTTTTGTTATGTATTGAAGATAGTGTGCTCCTTTGATAAACGATTGGCTATCAGGTCGCTCTCCTTGGATCACGACTTTTCTTTCATTGTGTGACACAAGTCATCAGAGATCAGCCCCAATATTAATAGTTTGGGAACTATAATCAGTTTAGATAGCATGGCTATTTTAAGGATATTCTAGAGGCCCCAGCGCAACTGTAGTTCCAAACTTGCAGACAGACCCAGGGTCCAGTTGGCATCACTCTGGGGTGCACCCCGCCTAGCTGCCTGGGACTGGGAGGCCTTGGCCCCCACCCACTTAAGGCAGAGGCTCCACCAGCATGCCCCAGGAGGCCGCCCTCCTTGCTGCACGCAGGACCCCACCCTACCGGGTCCTGTGATTCAGCGCGACCCAAGAATCAGTGCAAACCTCAGGGGAACACTCGGCCAGCCTCGCAGGACACAGAGCCACATAGGTTCTAGAAGACAATGACAAAACAAAAGACCAAGAGGCAGTCTCAGTCACCCAGCCCACAAAGAACAAACCCAAGAGACACTGAAATGGAAGACAGTGGGAGTCACACAAATGGACTTTCTGAAATGATAGAAAATGCAATAAAGAAACAGCTTGATGAAGCTATAGAGAAATTCAAATCAGAAATATTCTCTCAGCTAAAAAATGAAATGAGAATCATTATT
>RJWM01040975.1:0-15163 GCA_004363535.1 Dasyprocta punctata
TCTTAACCCACTCTGCTAGTCTGTTTCTTTTTATTGGTGAGTTGAGACCATTTACATTGATTGATATAACTGATATGTACTGGCTCATCCCTGTCATGATATCTTTCTGTTGTTGGTTTTCTACATTTTCTGTTTAATTATTTGCCCTGCTTAGTGGTTTCCTTTTGTTGTTGTTCTTAAGATTGTGGCTATCTTTGTCACTTTCTGGAGTGTCTTTCAGTACTCTTTATAGTGTTGGTTTGGTGGCCACAAATTTCTTCAATTGTTCTTTGTCATGAAAGTATCTTATTTCTCCATTAATTTTTAAGGATAGTTTTGCAGTGTACATCAATCCAGGTTGAAAGTTGTTTTCTTTCAGGATTTGAAATACTTCACTCCAAGCTCTTCTTAACTTAAAGGTTTGTGTTGAGAAGTCTGCCATGATTTTGATAGGCTTTCCTTCATAGGTGATCTGTTTCTTTTCTCTGACAGCTTTTAGTATTTTGTTCTTGTGCTGTATTTCTGATACCCTTATTATTGTATGTCTGGGTGAAGATTTATTTTGGTTATGGTTAATTGGGGTTCTGTATGCCTCAGTTACCGGTATTTCAGATTCTCTTCCCATGTTTGGAAAGTTTTCTGCTATTATTTCTGTGAATAGTCTTCTCAGGTCATTAGTATTGACCCCTGCTTGTTCATGTATGCCTATTAATCTTATGGTATTTCTCTTGGCATAGTCTTGCAGCTGTTGAATTGTTGCTTCTTGGTTCCTTACTATTTTTAGGAGATCTTTTCTTTCGTGGCCATGAGCTCCCATGCTGTCTTCAAGATCTGAGATTCTATCTTCAGCTTCATTCAAGTGGTTTTTCAAACTTTCCATGGAATTTTTCATTTCCTACATTTCCCTTTGCATCTGTTTCATGCATTCTGTTTGTGTCTTATATTGTTCATTCAAAGTTTCAATCATTTTCTTAAGTTCTTCTATTTTTTTATCTTGCTCTTCTTTAGATACACACAACATTTCTTTAATAATGATTCTCTTTTCATTTTTTTAGCTGAGAGAATATTTCTGATTTGAGTTTTCTATAGCTTCATTGAGCTGTTTCTTCACTGCATTTTCTATCATTTCAGAAAGTTCAGTTGTGTGTCTCCCATTGTCTTCCATTTCAGTGTCTCTTGGGTTTGTTCTCAGTGGGCTGGGGGATTGAGACTGCCTCTTGGCCTTTCATTTGTCATTTTCTTCTAGAACCTGTGTGGCTCTGTGTCCTGCAAGGCTGACTAGGTGTTCCCCTGATGGGTCGCACTGGGTCAAGGGACCCGGTAGAGCTGGATCCTGCGTGCAGTTAGTGAGGGCACCCTCCCGGAGAGTGTGGGTGGAGGTTCCTCCTTACTGGGTGGGAGCCAAGGCCTCCTGATTCCAGGGAGCTAGGCAGAGCATACCCCAGAATGTGGCGCCACCCAGACCCTGAGACTGGCTGCAAGGAGTTCAGCGCCTCTGGCATGCCAGGCAAGCCTGGGTGAGTCCCAGGCCAACAGTGTCGGGGCCTTGCTCCTGGCTGGGCATGGCCACAGCCTATAGGGCCCAGCGCGCAGACAGCTGCACTGAAGAATGAAGCTCGCACGTGCCCTGTGCTCTGGTGGGGAGAGCCCAAGCTCTCCAAGTCCCCGTAGCTATGCTGCTCAGTCCCTGATGAGCAACTCTGGGGTCCTGGGCTGGGCTGGGCTCCATACCTCTGTGTCCTGCAAGGCTGGCCGGGTGTTCCCCTGGTAGGTTGCGCTGAGTCGCGGGATGTTAGATGCCACTCTAATTAGCCACTCTTCTAAGCTGCAGGACAATTTGGCTCTGACACAAATCTAACCCCTCTTCTGTGAATCAAGATGTTTCTAATTCCTGAGAAGATCCATAATTAATCCTTCCTTTGAAAGCACTTTAGTGGTCAACTTTAGGTATTTGGGCAAACATAAGTAATTCTTGTAAACACAGAAATGTCCACAGGAACATTATGATGAATGAAATCTTCTTAACATGATATATATGTTTCATATTTCCTTTGTTTTCTTTTTTTCCATTTAACCTGAGTCATTCATGATTATAAGGATTCTCATGTTTCCTTCATTTACTTAAGGAATATTTAATATAAAAAGATGAATTGAGCCCTGGGAATATAAAACGTGCTCTCAACCTCAAGGGCTGATATTCATTGTGATTTCTAACTCTCCAGGCCTGACCATCCTCAGACTCTTCCACACATAGGTTATATTCACCTAAAAGCTCTATAAAAAGGTGTTCTTTTTTCTCCATGAAGGAAACCTTCTTAGGGGGATGTCATGATTAATACCATGTCCTTATATATTTCTGCAATTAAGAAAGAAAATTTTGGCCCAGGGGAGGAGAGTGCTGGGTCCATAGCCCTAGCCTATTGAATGGAGGTGTTTATCAGACTGTTCCATATACTTTAGAAAACTTGTGTTTGGAAGAGAAAGCTCAGTCTGTAGAGTCAACAAGTAATAGGTTTATATCTAGTACTTGTTAATCCAGCACTAGCAAGCTCTGGATAGATTACTTGATCATTTCAGCCCTTCTTTTTATAATAGGAACAATAATTCCCATATAACAATGTGGTCCTGAGACCAAGTTATCATACAGCATGTTCTTAAAATTGTTTGTATTCCCAGGTACAGCAGTGAAGGGGTTGTGAGTGTGGATCCAACCATGACATCCCAGGGGATGGAACCCACCATGGTGAATGGAAGTGACCAATCCTTATCTCAGCCTCATGCTGAGATTTTGATCCCATGCTTGCTGATCATCATCATTGCCCTGGTGGGGATGGTAGGAAATGCAACTGTCATCCGTCTCCTGGGATGCTGCATGCACAGGAACACCATCTCGGTCTACATCCTCAACCTGGCTGCATCCGACTTCCTCTTCCTCTGCTGCCACTTTATTGGTTCCCTGATTGTCATCATATTCTTCCATCACCCCTTCGGTTACCTCACCATTTATAGGATCCCTGTCAACATAGCAATTATTCCATACATCACAGGTCTAAGCATGCTCAGTGCCATTAGCATAGAGCGCAGCCTGTCTGTCCTGTGGCCCATCTGGTACCGCTGCCACCGTCCAAGACACACGTCAGCTGTTGTGTGTACCCTCCTCTGGGCCCTGTCCCTGCTGTTTAGCCTCCTGGACTGGTATTACTCTGGCTTCCTGAGTATGTTCCCTAGTATTGATTTGTGGGAGAAAGTTAATTTTATCATAACTGCATGGCTGTTTTTTTTATTTCTAACTCTATCTGGTTCCAGCCTAGCCCTGGTGGTCAGAATCCTATGTGGCTTCAGACGGATGCTGTTAACCAGGCTGTATGTGACCATTCTACTCACGGTCCTGGTCTTCCTCATCTGTGGCCTGCCCTTTGGCACTTACTGGTTCCTGATATCCTGGTTTTCATTCACTGATCATCACTCCTCTTATCATTTTTATGAAGCCACACTTGTCCTGTCCTGTATTAACAGCTGTGCCAACCCCATCATTTACTTCTTAATTGGTTCCTTTAGGCAGAAGCATCAGACTTTCAAGCTGGCCCTTCAGAGGGCTCTGCAGGATTCCCCTCCGGAGAATGAAGGAGGAGACAGATGTACTCAGCAAACCCTGGAAAAGCTGGGAAGCCAAGTGGCTTAGGGATGAAGAGCCTCCACTTTTTTCAGACATAGGTGGTTTTGAGAGTCAGAGCCACATCATACACTGTTCCCTTAGAATAGTGCTTTGGAAGTGCTTGGGTGATTTTGTGGTGTCTTCTATTAAAAGATTTTCTTGTTTCTTAGAGAAAGTCCAAATACAACCTTTTTGACATTATTAATGAATTTCTCAAATTTCCTCTGAATCTTTCTTTTTGAATGCTTTCCTTAGAAATTTTCATTACAATGGAAAGAATTTCTTCTCAGTCTTGCAATTAATAAAGATTTCCTATAGGAAGTTTTCAAAAAGAAGATACTTATTTTTCTCAGACTATGTTGCTCAGAGAATCATGATTTTCTGTGATTGTAGGTAAAAAGCTAGGTTTTGAATGACTGAATTCTGTTGCATCTGTTTATCACTTAGTGTTTGAGTTTAGGTGAAATAATTTCTTTAGATACAGACTCTCTCTCTGCGTGAGTCCAGGAAATTGGATTTATTAAAATTTTTCTAGTGACACTTGTCCATTGTATGGTGCCAAGTTGACTTTGGGTTTTGGCAATTAACACCTTGAACTTTACCCATGAGATCTGCTGTGGGTTATTTACTTATTCTCCTGACCAGTATAAATCTAGAAATATGTCCCACTTATTGAAATCCTGGGATATGTAAAGATGTAAAACATGGGAGTATGAGATTGGAGAGAATACTAGATGTGTGGTCAGTACCTGGATTCCCAAGCTGGCCCCATGAGTAACCTGGGCTACATGCCCACCCCAAACAAACAGGCGGATATTGGGTTATTGAACTGCCAGATCTAAATCTTACATTATCAGTGGTCTGGAATCTGCTTTTAGAATAAGACAGTGACTTTACATCCATGTGGACTGAAGAGAGAAGATTTTTGGTTTGTTTTCACTTTAGCTATTATAATTGCAACTGCTTTAAATTCAAAATTTTCAAGTAAGCCAAATTTTTCAATCTTTTGTATAAATACCAAGGTAGAGTTGCTGTGTTGTGTGGCAAATATTTGTTTAATTGTTTAAGGAAATGCAAAAATATTTTCTGGACAGGACAATTTTACTATTCCTCTGGCAATTATGGAAAATCAAATGTCTCCAAATACTCAGCAATACTTGAATGTACCAGTATTTTTATTTTAGCCATTCTAAAAGTTATGTAGTTGAATATTATTGTGGTTTTACTTTTCCCTAGTGGGTAATGGTAATGAACATATTTCATTAGTTTATTTGTCATCAGTAGCTCTTCTCAGATGAAAATCTATTTATAACTATTGCCCTGATTGAATCCAACTTGACCCACTTAACATCTATTTGTATGGAATGAGTGTAGCTAGAGAACACTCTTAATTAAACGTGCCACCAGTTTGTTCTTTAAATTTGTGACCATGAACCTCCAGTTCCCTTTTAATTGTGTTGAGATTCATGTAACTTTTACATAATTACCTTCGCACTCTGCTCTCTAAGGTGAAGAGTTGACAGCAGTTCCTCCTCCTGAAACTGACTTCTCACATTTTTATTTCTCTTGGTGATGTTCTACCAAGGAGCTGTAATTCTTTCCACACTTTACCCTCCGGTTTGGCTCTGATACAATTTCTCTGTCTTCTCCTCCATGTGATGAAAGGGGCTCTGATGATACTATTCTAAACAATCTTCCACCTGTGTGCTGCTCCTTACCCCCAACCCAAATCCTTTCTCTAATTTCCTTTCATTGCTGCACTTTATTCTGTCTCGTGGGACTAGCCCGGACTCTACAAATACGCTATTGCTGTTACTAGTTGAAAACACCACCCACAATCTAATTTCCTTTATTCTTTGAGTATTTATCTCTTTTTATATATTTTCTATACTCACATTAGACACTCCTTCTCTTCTCTCTCATAGATTTTCTTATTTCTGTCTTCTTCTCTTAGCTACATCATTAAATTTAATCTTGGTGATTGCTGCTGCTGTTGGTGGTTGCCGTTTAGGAATTCTGGCTAACTTGAATCTTTCTAGTCTGTGTGGAAGTGACAAGGAAGTGCCCACTCCCTCCCCAGTGTCTTCAGGGATATGGTTCTGGGGTCTGTGCCAGCAAGCAGTACCCTACTTCTACATGTGCATGTGCGCACGCATGCATGCGTGTGTGTGTGTGTGGTCTTCCACGCCAACGGTGAGCAGTGGAATGGGTACTGCCAGGATACAGTGTTCTGCAGTGTTTGGGGTGTTTGGGAGGCTAATGGGGAAGGAGCTTTCCTTTCCCCATTTTACCCTCATTGTCACTTGATGCCTACTTGCAGTTTATTTCCTTCCAGATGGGAAACAGTGTATAGGAGGACACTGTCCTGGAGTCTGGCCACTGCAGCGCTGACTCCTCCCCTCAAGCTGTTTGACTGTTTCCAGTAAGGCAGGCTTCCTGGAGTGGGGTGGGGTATGGACCAGCAGTCATATTGCTTGCTTTTTCTTGTTTGAGGACTCAAATAATTGTGTTGATGATTTTCTGTTTCTGGGTGTCATTGCCTCCCCCATTTCAGAGTGCCTGTATTTTGGTGACTTTTCTCTGATTACCTCTTATGCACCACCTCCTCTAATCAGACATGTTGGATCCACAATCCTGTAATAATCTTTCATTGCTGTATGTTTGCTATTTCTTTCTCATTAGTCCAGACTAGTATCTACAAACATGATATTCTAGTTCCTGGCTTAAATTCCCACCACACTACATTGCCATCCATTTACAATCTAATTTCCTTATTTCTTGAAGTAGGTCTCTTTTTAAATGTTTTCTGTGCTCACTACTTATATCAGTAAGAGTATCTGTGTCAGCAAGAGGAATAGATGTAATATAAAATGTATATAATTGTGTACTGGATTTACTAGGTAGACTTACATGGTTTTCAATATAATCAAGTGTGGAAGCTTGCAAAATGACTATGTGAGCACTGAAGAGCCAGAGGATCCAAAGTTCCAAGGCCTGGAGCTCACCGTAGCATCCTGCATGAGTCTGTTTCAGAAAGCTGAATAGTCTGTGCCAGAAGTCTGAAGAAACTGGAGAGGAATATCTAGAGGTGATGGTAAAGACTGGAGTTCCTCCAAAGAAGAAGAGGAAAGATTCTCCCCCGCTTTTATTCCATCCAGTATACCAGGCTATAGACTGGTGCTCCCTGTGCCTGGGCTGGGTCTTCTCTCCTCACTTTGTGGCCTTTGTGGCCTTTGAGGCTCACTTCGTGAGCTTTACTGATTTTCTAGGTGGTCTTTACTCAAATAAAGTTGACGTATCACAATTAACAATACCAGTGCTTTTATCACACCAAATGCTCTATTTCTCTCTCATATCTTTTATTGTTTCTGTAACTTCTTAGCTAGATTATTAAGTGTATTTTGTTTTTAAGTTTTATTTGTGAAATATCAATAGATTAGACAGCTTTAAGTGAATTTTTAAAATGTAGGATGAAAATTGCCATTCTTATATCAGGCCCTCAAGTGTCTATGCATTGTCTTAAAAAACAAATAAATTAAGCACATTTCCAAGTATTTAAAACAATTTATACTTCAAATGATATTTTAAAAATGACAAACATCTTAATTTAGCTGAGTATAATGTACAATACAGAAAGTCGTAAGAGAGATTTAAAATTTGAAATATTACATCAAACAAAAATAAAGGAAGAAAACTGAAGTGGAGATGAAAAATAATACGTTATGTGTTTAAAAACATTTATATTTAATTTGATCTATTTGTTAATACTAATTAAATACAGAAATATAAATTTACTATTCAGAGCTACTAATAATAAAAAATAAAAAAGTGGAAAGTATAGCAAATAGTGACCTCTGGAGAATGAGATTTAGAAAGGTATTGATGTTGCATCCACTTTGTTATTTGGAGGGAGAGGTAACATATGAACACATAACTTCATGATGAAAGTATTTACAAAGATGGGTAAGGTTAATGGAAAGTGACAATTCATGTAAAGTACTTTAAGGCAAATGGCAGCACAGTATCTTTTTTACCCTAGGCTTAAAGGTTTGTTTTTGTTCATGGTTTCAGTGCATGGTAGACTGGCTCCGAGGCAGACTGGTGGAAGAGCCTGAGTTTAGGAAAGCTGTTCAACTCATTGCAACCAGGAAGTAGGATGAGAAGGAAGAAGCTGGGAACAAGAATACACACCAGTGATCCACCTCCAATCAGGTCCCTCTCCTAAAAGCAAGTCAGCTGTGTCTTTACATTTTCTAATCACCTTCCAAACACATGACACTCAAGGGACACATTTAATCTAAACTGTAACATTTTGCCCTTGGCTCCCAAAAGACTCAATGTCCATCTCATTATGCTAAGTGCTTCTAGTCCATGTCTTAGAGTCACAAAGGCATTAACAGTTATAGCACTGCTGAAAGGTCCAAGTCTAAAGTCTCCTTAAGACTCAAGGCAAACTATTAGTTGTGCACCCTTGTAAAAATTAAAAGAAAGTTAAATACTTCCAACATGCAATGCCATAGAGTAAATGCTCCCTTTGCAAAAAAAATAAGACTAAGGGGATAGGAAAGAATTGGACAAAGGAAGGCCAAAACCAATTAGGGCAAACATTAAATCCTGTAGCTCCAAGTCCAGCACTCAAGGGAGGTTGTGGTGAGTTCCGAAGGACCCAGCTATCCCTGTTTCCATGGCATTGTTAGTTGTAGCACTCATTGCTCCTATTTGGGGTGGCTTGTCTCACTGGCTGTAGCTTTCCTTAGCAGACACACTATGCTCCTGGTGTCCTAAACTTTCTGATTTCTCTGCAACAATTTTGGTTTACTCTCACAGCCTCACACAATTCCCTCTTGGCACATTATGTGACTTCACAAGCGTTCTTCAAAATCTGGGTGGAATCCTTCATGACCCACAACGTTTGCATTCTGCACGCCTGTAAAACCAGCACCATAAAGATGATATCAAGGTTTGATGCCAGCTTGATCAGGATATGGTTCTCCTTGGGTTATGGCCACGGAGTCCTCTGAGTTCCCAGGTAGCTGATCCTGGAGACTGGGGCCCCATGGGAGTTCATCTCAAATGCAAGCTTTAGTTTTACATCCTTGAGTGTTGTCTTGGTGATTCCTGAGATGCCTTCAAGCACATATTTTCCATTTTCCTGATGCAAATTAGTTGACTCCTTTTTAATGAAACCATCTACTCCATGGCCCCAACTTTGTAGACTCTGATGAAATTGCAAAATTTCACATATGCTTTTTGTTTCAGTTTTCACTTTAGATCTCGCTAAAAGCAGCCATCAGGACTCAAGCTGAGACAGACAAGAAGGATTTGACTCTCTTTTTTGCTGTGCCAACCTGAGGGGGATGTGATTTTTGCCAATGGCTGTCATGCCTCTTCCCTTTACTTCCTTTTACTCCATCTCATGTCCCCAACTCCCAGAATGGACTGGGACAATTTACACCTTGTCTCAGGGTCCTCCCACCACCTCCATGGTTGATTTGTGGTTGCTCTTCAGGTTGTTTTGGTATGAGACAAAGGTTGACCTGTTAATGCTGCTGCTCTCTCTGCACTCTAACAACTGCAGACACTGAGAAAGCAGTAAGGGATCCTCTATAATGTGAATATGATCAGGAAGTGGAATGATCTTGGCCCTTTATTAACATCCCCAACCTTCCAAACCCCAGTAAACCATGATGAATGCAGCTAGTTCTTCTGAAGACTCCCTGGTTTCAGCCCCACCACTTTTCATTTAGATATGACAGCAGTTGCTTAAATAGCTCAAGCCATCCTGCCCTCTCATTGAATTGTCTCCATGACAGCTTCGGTTGCCCTGGATTTCTCATACTAACCTGAACTAATTATAGGCCAGCACTTGGACTGATCAGCAGGCCCTAATATGAGCCAATCACAGGCTAATAGCCAGATAAATCGTATGCCTGCAGCTGCTATAGAAGCAACACTCTTCTCACACTTCTTGTGTTAGTCTCAGATGGCTCCTCTGGTGTAGTGACACCATGTCCTACTGCACAGGTGCTGTCAAAATCCTTGGTCTGGTGGTTCTGTAAATCTGTTAAAGATTTATTTTTCTGGTAGTGTGGGCCCAAAAGTTCTAGAAATCAACTCAGGACTCTTATTCTGAGTGCATGGATAAAGTGGTCATTTCACAAGAAAAGAAAGACCAATAAATATTAGAGGTTGATAACTCTGAAGAGATCCAGCTATCAGGAGGAAACAAAGATCAGCTGCAGACACCAGCACCCAACAGAGTTGAATGACAATGTTTGGAATTGAGTTGTGGCAGCTGGTGGAGGCAAAGACCAGCAGTCAGCTGTGTTGAGTGATGGCATCTAGCATTATCTGATGGCATCCAGAAGCATCAGGGCCAATGTAGAATTGCACTTTGCTTACTCATGATTTCAACCTTAATTAGGCAAAAGAATTTTAAAATGATTGACAACAATACCACAGCTTGAACATTGAGTTATTTTGTAATTTCTTCTGCCAGATTATTCCTTTAGAGGTCTCTTTTCTTGTTTTATAGATGGTGTCATCGCCTGTGCGTTCCCCCTCTGCATGTCCATGTCCTAATCAATTCTCATAAGGATATAAATCACAACAGATTAGGACTCAACCTAGTGACCTCACCTTAACCTCATTATTTCTTTATGGGCCCTCCCCATTTCTAAATACCATTGTATTCTGAAGTACTGGAAGTTACAGTTTCTACATATGCATTTTTATAGAACACAATGCAGTCCATTATAAGATATATACAAAATATCCATGGGATGAACCAATCCATTGAAGAACTTCTCAAAAATACTTAAAAAACATTATACTTTCAGTGACATTTGAAAAATAGCAAGTAGATTAATTTGGCTGTTGCATGAGACACAAGAAGAGAAGTCTTATGATTAAACATTTGAACATTCTAGTACTCAAACCAAACAAAAATAAATAACAAGGTTCTTGAAATGAACAGAGAAAGGTAGATATGATATGTGAGCTGAACTGTTCATAACTTACAATAGAAGATAGTTGATTCATCAGTTAATATGACTAAAGTAAAAATAAATATAATTTTACTGTTCAGAGATAATAATGATAACAGAAATAAAACATAGTAGTTTGCTACCTTTGAAGAATAGGATTAAGGAATAATTGATTAAAGACAGGGTTCACTATGTAGCCCAGATCAGCCGCCAACTCATGGCAATCCTCCTGCCTCAGCCTCCCAGGTGGATTATAGACCTGCAACACCACACCTGACTCACAGATGCTTTCATCTTGCATTCTCTATTCTGTCTTTTAGAATTATAGTATGCAGATGAGTGAATTACTACTAGAGACAGAAAACCTGAAGAAAAAAAGAAAAGAAGTTGAACCATAGTGAGCCTGGAGTGTCTCTAGAATATGCTTTATTCTTCATCTCTACAGCCTCACAGACCGGTTCACATTGCTGGACATTGCTGCTGCTCCAAGCTCATGGCTGGCAAGTAAAGGGTCAAGACTAGCAATTACTCACAGAGAGATAAACCACATAAAAGTGAATGAGAGAGGTTGATCTGTCTGTGGAAACTGAACAGAAGCTTAGAAACATTTCTGTAAGAGTTCACATCTCAAAATGCCCTGTTCTCTGATCTGCCCACTGTCCCTGCATAGGAAATCACATGAACCATATAGCACCTTGAAAAGCTTCACTTCTTTTCGAGATTTTATTTCAGCTCCTGACGCAGAGGACAAAGCGGGACCCTCTGGTATTACTCAATGCCACAAAGTCCACCTTTCAGCACAGATCAGCTGAACGCCTCCAGATGAAAAAATATAAGAAAGGTAAAGTACCAAGATCTTTCCTGTTCCCAAAGTTTGTTACTTTTTTTGGCTAGATCCACATCCTCATGTTTCAACTATGAGATGTTACATATTGGGGGGTCTTGGAACTTTTTTCAGAGAATAAAAAGCTATGTAAAACTTTATTCTGGAAACTGAGTGCTGGCAGCCTCCCATGTGGGTATTTTCAATGAGGTTATACAAACCGTTCTCCATTCTGATCTATCACCCCATCCCTTGCTTTTATTCCAACCATTCAAATTGGCTGTCATGGAAAAACATTGCCTTTTTCCTTAATTTAAGAAACATGATTACCAGCAGGCACTTCGTTCCATAGTTGAGTAACTGTAAACTCAGACTCAATGTTTTACTTGTTTTCAGTTATTCTCCTTTATATATTTGTGAAGGAAAAGATTAACTCAAACTGAAATACTTAAGACATATTTCTTTAGTTGACTATTGATCCTGTCTGTACACCAATTCTATCCACTGTGAAATGCAAATAATACTCTCACCTCGTAGGTCCTTGACAAGATTCAAAGACACAGAACGTCTCTCAATCACTTAATAGTCACCCAGATACAATCTTGTCCTCTTTCAGGAGAATCTTCATGAGCACATCTTTTTACATTTCATGCCCTGCATTTCTTCTGGTTCTTCTTAAAATTTCTCTTGTACAGATTACTTTATGTGAAAAACAGAATGATAATCTCCAAGAAAGAAGACGGACTAAGTTTAAATTGGACACCTACAGCACAGCACCACATTTAGATGTTTGTAGAGTTCACAGACCTCACCCTCACGCACTCCTTTGTCTCATATACTGCTGAGTGGTTGCTTCAGTTTAAATTCAAATCCTACCCCACTCTGTCTACTAAAATGCTTTGAGGTACTTAGTGCAGACATTTCAAGAACTCGCTTGTAAGGCACATCCATGCTCAGCTTCAGTAATTGTTTTAAATACATCAAGCTCTCCTCAAAAATAACTATGATGGATAAAATTTTGGTCAGCTCCTTTTAACTGAATGTTCTCATGTTTTGATTCTGTTTTCCTGTTTATTTTCCACTGAAGCTAAATTTTCCACTATGATTATAGTCTTCACTCCTGTATTCAGTCACTCAATCACTGTTGAGAACATAATGTGTCACACATCACCTTACGCACTGGGGAAAGAGAGGTCCTCCTATCTCCTGTGGCTGATTTGAGGAGCCATTTGAGCCCACTAGGATCACTGATCACCACAGCTCTATGAGGATGAGGTCACATTTCCTTCATTTGTCTAAAACAGCTCTCACGTGACTAAGGCATTCTGGTCATGAATGTGGTCTGGTTCACTTTAGTCTTTGTGAAATTTCACGCCTAGAGGAAGTTTGTGGCTAGGAGTCATTTCTGGGTTCACAGTCATTTCCCTGTCTCTCAGATCCTATCCTTGATTATTCTCTTCCTTAGAAACATATTACAGGCAGGAATGGTTTGGGTCAATGTATATCATTAGACTACAGAACATTTGCCTCTCAGTAGAGGACCTGAATTACAAAAGCAAAAACTCAGCATGCAGAGTTAGCAAGAACTGGGTTTAAGTCTAGTTTCCAGGACTCTCAGCCACTACTTACTAAATCTCTGCAATCCCCATTTCCTCCTTTGTAACACAATGACAGTAATTTTCACCTAGCAAGGTGACCCTGAGAATCTGACCATGCAGTGGGTACTCAAGTCTTGCTTGTGTTCCAGGAGCACCAGTACAGGGTTTCTGACCGTGGACAAAACCATGCCAGTTGGTCAGACAGAAATCACAGCAATAAATGGGAGTGTCCCGGATTTTCCTGTTGACATAAAGATGTTGACCATGACCATGTTGAAGCTCCTCATTGCCCTGGTCAGGTTGTCAGGAAATACAGTTGTGTTATGACTCCTGGGCCTCTGCATACACAGTGTGCTGTCCAGTTGACTGACAACCTGTCAACTTCAAGACTGGTTCATAACTCAAGTGAGGAAAATAGGGATTTAAAAAAATGAAAGAAATGAGGGATATTTACTGAGCTCTCTAAACCACCTGTATCCTGAAATGAATGAAGTTACTCTATCAACAGCACCTCTGTAATTTTACCTGCAAATAGTTCTAAAGTTTCCCTGTTCACAGAAGAAGAGAGTCTGAGAGAGAAGCCTAGTACATCCCATTTTCATATATCTTCTATACTTACCCTGGGGTGAGAAAAATGGTGTGTCAGAGAAAAATTCAGAGTGACTTGAGAGCTGGAGTTAATTCAGGGTGGGGGAGAACAGAAATTTTTTGGGAGGTCCAGTGGAAAGTCTTCTTTAAACTGCTATGGGTGCATAAAGGATCTTAGGGAGTGGGGTAAAAAATAGAGTGACCAAATAGATTAGAGAAACAGAGAGAGCTGATTCTGAAGAGACTTTGTTTTGGGAACCCAACACAAGAGAGAAATACAGGCACACAGAGGCAAAGACATAAACACAGTGCTGGTGCAGGAAAGGGAGAAAGAGGGAAGTGATTCTGATGGGTGGCCTTGGTTGTCTTTTTGTCCATTTTCCTGTCTCTCACTAGTAAGGTGCATAACATTCAGCCAAGAGGCTGTGCCCTGTGTAATTGAGAGGATTCTACCCACACAGACCACAGTGAGGGTGACTCCCCTGGAAGGATGCAACACTAGGACACAGTTTGCTTTTGCAACTCATGGATATGGAGGTTACAATTACAACTGCTTGGGACAAGTACTTCTCAAAGGTTGGGCCTTTCTGTTGGCATAAACCAGACTCCAAAAAGATTACTGTCTTCTCCTCTTTATTCTTTATTTGTGTGGCTTTAGAGTGAACCTTCAGCAATCTCAACCACCACATATCATGCAGAAATTACTATGTGTAGTGGTAATATTTGATACTATTCACAAGTCTGTGGTCATAGGAAAATCTAAAGATTCAATGCAATCAAAAATAAAATTGATCTCATCAGACATTTTTGTAGAAATTGAAATAGTAAATCTAAAATTTGTATGAAAATACAAAGGACCAATCATAGATGAACAGTTCTGAAAGAAATAAATGAATTTTGAGGGCAAGTGATTTTAAAATAACATAAAACATAGAATTGGCTACAATGACACATGGATCAAGAAAACAAAGTGAGGACCAGAATAAAACCCTCACATAGGTCATAGATTGATTTTCACAAGTTGCCAAGGTAACTCAATGAAAAGAGTTACTAATTTAATAAATGATAAAGGTACAGAAAAATATATAGAAAAAATCATGAATTTGAACTTGTAATGGTACTATTAAAGCTCAAATAGAAATATTCTGAAAAGCATGTGACAAAGCATTTGTGAACTTATGTAGATGTTACATATAAAATTTTGTGTGTCACCCCAACTCATATGTTGAATCCTTAACTTTCAGAATGATGGTATTTGAAGATGGGACCTTTGGGTTTAATCAGGGCTTGGGTGTGGTCTTCCTTACAGAGACAAGAGCCATTTCTAACTCTCTCTACCACGTGAGGAAATGACAGAAGTTGGCCATCTATAAGTCAGGATGGAATCCTCCAACAGAACCGAACAATTCTTCACCATGACCTTAGACTTCCACTTTCCAGAATTGCAATAAAGTAAATTTCTTCTATTGAAGTAATTCACTCTCTTGTATTCTGTTATGGCAGCCTGAGATGATTATTACAAGAGGAAAAGATT
>RJWM01040976.1:0-15318 GCA_004363535.1 Dasyprocta punctata
CTCACAGCCTTGCGCCTGCCAGGGCAGGCACTTAAGCCACTGAGCCAAACTCCCGGCCCTGGTTTTTTGAGGCAGGGTCGCACTATGTAGCTCAGGTCGGCCTTGCGCCGCGTTGTAGCCCAAGCCGGCCTCGAACTCACAACGCTCCACCTACCTCAGCCTCCCGAGTGCTGGGATTAAAGGCGTGCGCCACCACGCCTGGCTACCCATCTTTAATCTTAGTGATCTGTGTGACTTTTAGTAGGAAAAATGTAATTCTGGAGGTGGTTAGGCAGAATAGAAACGCCTAAGTCACAGAAGGAAGGAAACAAGACTAGCAGGGCATTCTGCTGTGGGAATGTGGGTGACTGAAAGGGTCAGTTGCTTAAAAATGTCTCATTTATCCTCCAGCATACAGAATAGATCCAGACTTTATGCCATCATTTCATTTTACAAATCCACCCATGCTCCCCGTTCTGTGGAAGAGTGGGCACCGCTACTCCTAATTTTTGTGTTGGCCAGCATTGCCTCGGTCCCAGGAAGCCGCTTTTTACTCCCTGTCAGATTGTGGACATAGAAGTTTTAGGTTTTCTGTGGGTTGTTTCTTCTACGGTTCTGGGACATTCAGAAATTGGTTTCAAACCATTGCCCTCTCTTCCCCTTCTCTCCCCTTTCTTTCACATTTTTAAAAATCAGGGATGTCTCAGACATAATAAAAATAATATGCTGTTGACACACCAACCCGATTTAATAAACCAAAGCATGCGCTTACATTTACTTGAAGGCTTTTTGGTTTTTTGAGAAATGAGCAACAAAGAATGAGTTGAATTGTCCTTTTTATCCTTTCCAATCCTGTTCCTCCCTCTCTCCATCAAGATCTTTACTGTTGGGAGGTGGTCATGGTTCCTTCTCCTCCCTGATAACATAGAAAGGGAATCTATTGATGAATTTTTGTGTATCTCACATTTTTGCCTTTCGGTGGACAAGTAACTGCACATTCCATGTTCAGCAACTCCGATGTTTTTTGTTATTGCTTCTCATTCTTGGGCAAGTCCACAATGTTCCCATTAGAGCCATTTCTAAAGATGGTGTTTAACTGATGAGGTATTCCATTAACAGTGCTATATAGATTCAGTTAGAAATATTCTTGAAACTGATCAGCCAGGAGAGGGGGAGAACAAAAGACAAAGGATGATGCTTTATGTTTTTCAGACTAAGTTGTCAGCTTAGAAACTGACATCCTAAGCCGCAAAAACTCCAGAGAAGCAGGCACCCAGCGTGTGACAGACGTGCATTGCTGGGTGTTCCTGCTACACGCAACCTGAGGGTTCACGCCAGGAAGAAGTTAGCACGAGGCTACAGTAGGCTTGGTGTAATTTAGACACAAGGACAGTGCAGGAGGAGGAAACCTAATGCTGACCATGTCACTTGTTGTGTCAAATGTTCTGCCCAGCTCCGGACTTTCCCATCCCAGAGGAGCTGAACTGGCTGATCCATCTGCACTACATCCGGAAGGACTACGAGGCGTGTCGGGTGAGCGGCTGCGTGGGGTGGCAGAAGGCAGTGGTGGCAGGCGGCCGATGGTGTTCCCACACTGTCTGTCTCACGGTTGGCAGACATTGATGGATTGTCCCTGTGGACTCACGCATCTTCTCACGTCCATGCCAGGCCATGTGGCAGCTGTTCTTGAGGACTTGGTGTCCTGGGGGAGGCAGTGGTTGACTCAGTGTGTTACTGGGGTTTTTACATCTTTGGATAAATAGCTATGGTATTGCAAATTGAGTTTTATAATTCTGTTTTGGTGAGGCTCATCATTTGCATATATATATATATATATATATATATATATATATATATTTATTTATTTATTTATTTGTGGCACCGGGGATCAAACTCTTAACCTCGCGCCTGCTAGGCAGGTGTTCAAGCCACTGAGCCAAACTCCTGACCCTTTTTTTTTGAGATAGGATCTCACTATGCAGCTTACATTGGCCTTGAACAATGTAGCTCAAACCTCAAACTCATTCCAGTCCTCCTGCCTCAGCCTCCCGAGTGCTGGGAATACAGACCAGTGCCACGACACCTAGCTTTCTTTTTTTTTTTTTCAAGACAGGGTCTCTATAGAGTTCAGGCTGGTTTTGAACTCCTGTCTCAGCCTCTCCCATGACCTGGGATTACAGGTGTGTACAATGTCCGGTTTAAAAGTGTTTTTTGCTTTATAGCAAATAGGATTGAGTTCCTTCTGGCTTAAAATTCATCAGCTTTCTCCCCATTTTACTCAAGCTTTTAGGGTGGCATTTAACATCCTTCTCGTTCATGTTGCTTGGCTACCTTGGCTTTGTTTCCACTCTATGCCAGCTTAGAGTTCGAGGCTGCTTCCTCAGGAGAGCCTTCTCCATCTCCACAGTAGTGGCCTGGACTCAGCCCTCGTGGTAGAGAGACAGAGCCTGTGTTTTGCTCATCAGAGAACTTGTAGCATCTGTGATGGCCTGAAAATTTCTTGTGTTTTTCTAGTTTACCTGGTTAGACTTCACACAGGTGTTAGGAATGTTTTCTTCAATGGGCCAGATAGTATATAGTTTCAACTTTATAAGCCACAGATAGTATTTATTTGATAATCAGAGTCTTAACATTAGCAAAGTTTTATTCATGGTAGAGGAAAAAAACCGGCTCCACAGTGTGAGTTTGGGCCATGTAAAAGTAGGGAAAGAAGTGCACCTTACAGCTGGGAGGGCAAACCTTTCAGAGCTGTCAATGATAACAAATAGCCAGCTGGGGCGTGTGAGCCATAGGTTTGCCCCCACTGCCCTACAGCCCGGCCACCATGCAAGACAGTGTAGTGACCCATAGTCATCTTTATAACTTTTTAAAGATACAATGCTGGACATAGCTGTGCACACCTGCAATCTCAGCACTCAGGAGGCTGAGGCAGGAGTATTGCCAAGAGTTTGAGGCCAGCCTGGGCCGCATAGGGAGTTCAAAGCCAACTTGAATTGCATAGTGAGGCCCTGTCTCAAATAAATAAATAAATAAATAAATAAATAAATAAAATTTTTAAAACTACTTAGCTTGAGAGCTGTAAAAAATGGCCCATGAACCCAGTAGTTTGTCAATCCTGTTCTAAAATGAGTAATCACAACCCAAACTGAGGTTTTGAAGAATGAATGAACTGCTTTATTAGTCATCATTAGTGTCTGTTTCTCACATGTGCCCTCTGCCCACGTCTACCTTTCCTTACACTCTACCACTGCTCAGAGGTAGTTTTTTCCCTCTTTCAGACTGTTATCAAAGAACAGCTTCGGAAGACTCATGGGCTGTGTGAATATGCTATTTACGTCGAAGGTAAGACCTGTATTTCCTCTCTTTTTACTAGTGAATTCTTGGCCTGGGTTCTTGAAGAAAGCCAAACAACTTATGAAATACTTAAATTCCAGTAGATGTTCTACAGAGCTCTGTTCAGTATATTTTGAAATCGGGATGTGATTTATTTGTTTATTTTTTTCTGGATTTCATTTGACAAATGACTAGTACCATCTAGTCACTTTCCTTGTCGATAAGATGTGGCACCTCCACACTGACAGTTTAAGGAGGAGAGGTTAATTTGTCTTCTGGTTTGTAGAGCTGTCAGTCTATGCCCAACTGGCTCCAAGGCAGGGTGGCATGGCACAGGGTGTGGTGGGGCAGAGCTGCTCAGAGCCTGGCAGGCAGGAAGTGGAGAGAGAGGGGTGGAGCAGGGGTGGGAGCGGAGCTGCCCAGGCCACACCCCCAGGGGGGCCACCTCTTCCCCAGGCCCCACCTCCTAACAGCCAGCCTGCTGTGAGCCCCATAATCCCTCACCTTGCGGAGGCCTGCCTAGGAGCATGGGAGACTGGGGATATCCAGATCTAAACCGTGAAAGTACCATTAAACATTGAAACTGGCATTCACCGCCGTTTAGTGTCTGGCTAGGGTTTTTCAGGATGGATGCTTAGGATTCCTACCTCATGCAGGAGTTTCAGGGCCACAAGCTGATTTTGGAGGGGTCCCTTAGAGTCTAGCTAAGTGTAATGAAAAATGGCTTGAATGTTAGAGTTTTCTGGCACAATAGAGAAGCAGGAGGAAAAAGAAGGTGAAAGCGGCCTTTCTATTTGAGGATGCAGAGAGGAGAGGAGCCTACAGCCTGTGGGGTTTGGCTTTCTCCTCCGACTGTATACAGAGAGGCAGAGGGTTATGTGATCTCTGATCGGAAGTGGCACATGGGGTGGGCATTGATGACGTGGGAGGAACTGACTGGAATTTTCTTCCCACGCAAATGGGAAAGAAAGTAACAATTTGGGCCAAAGGGCAAGAAGTGGGGAGTGGTCATCAGGGGACACGTTCCCGCTTTGCCCTTCTGCCATGTTAGACCATCGCCATAATTGTACAGTGATTTATACTAGGGCAAGAACCTTTCATTGAGGGTGTTTTGAGATGCATGAAAATGAAGAGAAGCAGCCTACTGATGTATAGGATGATGCAGAGGACAAGAACTCTTCAGAAACCAAATCTGTGGACCATTGTCTTCCATTTTATTCTTTTACTTTGAGATAGCACCTTTATGTAGGCCAAGCTGGCCTACATTTACACTCCTCCTGCCTCAGCCTCCCAGGTGCTAGGATTACAGCCATGTGCCACCATGCCTGGCTTAAATTGTATTCTTTAATGCCAAAAGTATCCTGAATTTTTCCAGGAATTCTGTTTTTGACTCTTTGGTATTCACAAATAGTTTTGTTTACCATTTATTGCTTTTATAGTTTTCAGATGAATGCATTATTGCCTTGCACAGCTGTTAGGATAGTGATGCATTTAGGACATCTTGACGAAAACATTGCTCTTTTCCTTTCAGCATCACGGGTTTGAGGCTTTCAGTCCCTGATAAATTCCCCTGCAAACATAAGCCTAGGAAGAACCGTTGGTCTGAGTTGGTGGCCACGCTGAGAACTCAGACATACTGGGCTGCGTATCCTCGCCAGAAGTCCAGAGCAGGGCCTAGGCCATGCCGGCTGCGTTCTGCAGACTGTGGAGCAGTCCGAATTGGCGTAGTAAATAAAGCACCTGAGGGGGAAGCCCCGCCTGCTCTTCCTGTGCAGTTTCTGTGATGATTTGCAGAGATATCTGTGAGCTGTGCAGCGAGACTGGGCTGTCCGCTCAGTGCTGGAAAGCAGCCCAGCACTTGCCAGTGGTGTCTGTGGGAGGTGCAGTTGTGTCCAATGATTTCTTGCATCCCTGTGACGCTTGACCATGGTTTCCTTGTTTTTTTCTGTTCCTGGAAGCACTGATACTTCGCCTGGAAGGGAATATCCAAGAATCGCTGGAGCTCTTTCAGAAGTGTGCTATTCTCAGCCCTCGGAGTGCAGACAACCACAAGCAGGTGGCGCGGTCACTGTGAGTGTGGGAGCCGGAGCCCACAGGACTGGGTGCAGTGGGATTGATTCTTCCTTAAGGTGTGGGAGGTCTTGATGTTTGAGGAAAAATGGGATGAAGCGGTTTTCTTGTTTGTTTGTTTTTTGGCTTTTTTGAGACAGAGTCTTACTATTCAGTTCAGGCTGGTTTTGAACTCACTTTGTAGCCCAGGCTGGCCTGGAATTTGCAGTGATCACCCTGCCTCAGCCTGGCATGGGCATGTGCTACTATGCCGGGCTGAGAGCAGCCAGTATTGCAAGCACTGTATCCTCTGGTTTGATTGAGAGCACTGATCCAATTTAGCAGCTCTGTCTTGTGCTTTGAGTGAATTATATTGGCAGCCCATAGGTTTTCCTCATCTGCTGTTCTCACACTTAACACGACACCTGATGCACTGTGGGTTTTTTAGTGCCTGAGTTGAGTGACTGCCTTGAAGGTTCCTACTTGGAAGCTACTGCCTAATAGTCTTCCTGAACTACTGAGTATGCTCCATTTTCAGAGGAGGGGAGCGGCTCAGGTGGGGGGATCCCCATCTCCATTTTCCTCCCTGCATTGCTGCTCACGGGTGCTGTGTTGTGCTGTTTTTCTCCGAGTCAGTCTCCCCTTGCTTCTCTCGGAAGCTGTGATCCAGTCTCGGGAAGAAGTGACGTGGGAGGAAGGCTGGGTCCCTGATGGGTGATGAGATAAATGATGGTAACTGTTGCCAATGGTCTGCCTCTTCGCGGGTTCCGTTTTGTCCATATTTGTAGTACATCAGGAAAATGGAAGGAGCCTTGCCCTGAAACTGGTGTGTGATGAGACAGAGGCCTGGGAGCGGCTGCTGTGAGCAGAACTTCTGCCTCTGCTCCTGGTGGAGTGCTGCGGCTTCCTGCACCGCAGCTCCTGGGAGGAGGCCTCGAGAAGTCCATGCTGTGTGGAAGACAGGAAAACGTGGGGCTGGTGGAGTTAGTCCTGTAAGAATGTTGAGACTGTCAGATGTGGTGGCATATGTCTGTCATCCCAGCACTCAGGAGGCTGATGTGGGAGGATCGTGAGTTCAAGGCCAGCCTAGGCTACATATCAAGACCCTATAGCAAAAAAAAAAAAAAAAAAAGCTGAGATACTGATTATGGAAAATGTGTCTTTCAGATTTCTTTTGGGAAAACATAAGGCAGCCATTGAAGTATACAATGAAGCAGCTAGACTTAACCAGAAAGACTGGGTAAGTAGGAGACTTTGTTTTCTTTTCTTTCTTTCCTTTTCTGTTTTTGTTTGTTTGTTTGTTTGTTTTTGTTCTTTTTGAGACAGGATCTTGCTATGTAGTTCAGGCTGGCCTTCAACTCACTTTGTAGCCCAGGCTGGCCTCAAACTTGCAGCCATCCTCCTGTCTCAACCTCCCAACTGCTGGAATTACAGGTGTGCACCACCACACCAGCTTTTCCTTTTATCTTTTGTTTTGTTTTGTTTTGGCACCAGGGATTGAACTCACAACCTTGCACTTGCCAGACAGGTGCTATGCCACTGAGTTATATCTCTGGCCCTTTTCCTTCTTTTAGGAAGCATAGTAATGGTTCAGTTCTTCAAAGAGTGATCCTGTTATTATAACAGAATCTTTATATTCCAAAATATCTTTATTTTCACACTTTTTATCACTGAAGTTCCAAACTATCATCAATTGGTGTCCCATTTTATTTTCCTCCAGTCTGCTTGACATCATTGGCTATTTCACTTTTTTTTTTTGTGCCGGGGATGAAACTCTCAGCCTCGCACCTGCCAGGCAGGCACTTACACCATTGAGCTAAATCTCCAGCCCTATTTTTTGAGACACAGTCTCACCATGCAGTTCAGGCTGGTCTGGAAATCACTTTGTAGGCCAGGCTGGTCTCGAACTCACAACAATGCTCCTGCCTCAGCCTCCTGAGTGCTGGGATTAAAGGTGTCCCCACCATGCCCAACTTGGCTATTTCACTCTTAAAACCATGCCTTTCTTTGGATGAGCATTTTCCTAGAGTAATGTTTTGACCCCCCCACCCATTGTCTTAGGGTGGTATTTGTTCATTCATTCATTCATTCACTCATTCATTCTTCTGTCTCAGCCTCCAAGGGCTGGGGGAACACCAGCATGTGTCACCATGCCTGGCTTACATTGTCTGTTTATGTCTCTTGGAGATTGTGTGTAATTGCAGTAGACGGATTAAACATTGGTTGTACAAGTTAAGAATTTGTTGTTTTCTAGCATGAAACAGAAGTCCCGTTAAGTAGTTGCTGACATTGACTTGGTTTTCCTAGAATGTGAAGGCAGAGGCTAAGCTGTTGCTGTGGCACTAACCACACATCTACATTCTTAAGCAGGGAGAAAGAGGAAACAACAAGAAGAGAGCACACTGCCTGTATTAGGAAAACATTTAGGTTTCTCAGCCGTTTCCAGCAGTTTCTGCTTACATTGATGAAGTGTAGAAAACAGATTTTAATCTGGGCACGTTGCCACTTATGACAATGTTCTGTGGGTTTGTTTTGTCTTAATTTTGTTTTTTTGTTTTTTAGGTTTTTTTGTTTTTTTGTTTTTTGGCACTGGGGATCGAACTCACAACCTCATGCCTGTCAGGCAGGCATGTAAGCCGCTGAGCCTAACTCCTGGCCCTAGTTTTTTGAGACAGTGTCCCACTATGTAGTTCAGGCCAGCCTTGCGCTCTTGTTGTAGCCCAAGCTGGCCTCACAACGCTTCACTAACCTCAGCCTCCCGAGTGCTGGAGTTAAAGGCGTGCGCCACCACGCCCAGCGGTTGTTAGGTTTTTGATGCTGAGGACTGAACCCAGGGCCTCCCGCTGGCTAGACAAGCGGTCTACCTCTGAGCTAAATCCCCAGCCCCTGAATTAGGGTTCTGTTAGCAAGGAAGAGGGGACTGATTGACTTAAGTGGGTAACTAGCAGTGTCTGCTGCACTCTTCTACTTTCTATTAGACATGGTTGAATAGATTCTGTGTTTCCACCTCTTTTTGTCTTTGAGTTCAGGCTGGGCTTCGGCTCACTTTGTAGCCCAGGCTGGTCTCAAACTTGCAATGATCCTCCTACCTCAGCCTCCTGGGTAATGGGATTAAAGGCGTGTGCTACCACGCCCAGCTTCCCATCTCTTACAACTCATTTTTTTCTTTTCTCTCTCTCTTTTTTTTTTTTTTTTTTTGAGACACGGCCTCCCTGTATGTAGTCATGGCAGCCTCCTAAGTGCTGGGATTATAGGTGTGTGCCACCATGCCCAACTCTATTAAATTTTTTATTCTGGTAACTATGTTTTTGTTTTGTTTGAGACAAGGTCTTACTATGTAATTCAGGCTGGCCTCAAACTTGTGGCAATCCTCCTGCCTCCTGAGTGCTGGGATGACAGGCATGTGCTACTATACCTGGCTAGTAATTGTATTTTTTATTTCTAAGAACTTTGTCTTTTCTTGTAATACCATCTCTAGCTTTCCCCATCTGCTATTCTAACATGTAACAAAATAACTGTCACACTGTAGGTTTTTAGTGTTTGTTGAATAAGAATGCCTCTAAGATTCCTAAATGGAAAGTACCTCCAGAGTCTTTACAGCATCAGCTGGCCTTTTTTTTTTTTTTCTTATTTAAGCAAAGAAAAAAAAGACATATATAACAAAAACAACAAGCAAAAGAGACAAATGACTGGAGTAAATGCACAACAGTAACATTGCAGGTTTACAAAACAGGATGATAGAAACTTGACAATGGTTGCAATATAGCTGGCCTTCTTGAAATTGATTCTTTTAAGTTTTGTTCTGCTTCCCAGAATTACCTTTTTCTTCTTCTTTATTTCTTTTCTTTTGCAGCACTAGGTATGGAGCCCAGGCCCACCCATACTAGGCAGGCACTCTTCCACAAGCTGCGTCTCCAGCCCTTTTTGTGTGTGTGTGTGTGTGTGTGGCACCGTGTGTGTGTGTGTGGCACCAGGGATCGAACTCAACCTCACACCTACCAGGGTAGGCGCTGAAGCCACTGAGCTGAACTCCTGGCCCTAGTTTTTTGAGGCAGGGTCGCACTGTGTAGCTCAGGCTGGTCTTGTACTCGCGTTGTAGCCCAAGCCAGCCTCAAACTCACAATGCTCCTCCTACCTCAGCCTCCTGAGTGCTGGGATTAAAGGCATGCGCCACCACGCCCGGCTTCCAACCCTTTTTATTTATTGTGTATTTTGACTCAGGCGCTTCCTTAGTTGCCGTGGCCGGCCTCACACTTGGGATCCTCCTGCCTCAGCCTTCTAAATAGCTAAAAGCACAGTTCTTTTTCACACTGTTGTTTTTTTCCAAGATTCGAGGATTCTTGGGGAGGATTCATAACTACAAGAGGAGAACCAGATTGATCTGCGTTCTCTGCAGTGCTTAGTCTGATTTCCAGTGTGTGTTCAGTGTGTCAGTCACATGCCTGCTGTGGGTATGAGGATGAGCTGTTTGGGTCATTTATTTTTATTTTTTAATTTTTCTCTTTTTCTTTTTTGGCTTTTTGAGATGGCGTCTCACTATGTAATTCAGGCTGGCTTCAAACTCGCAGTGATCTTTCTGCCTCAGCCTCCTGAGTGCTAGGATTATAGGTGTGCGCCACCACACCCAGCAGTGCTGTGGAGTATAACTTAGGACAGAAGTGGAGCTACAGATAAAAATTCGAACTGGAGGTCCAGCTCAGTAAAAGCCCTGGATTCAGCTCCCAGTGCACGCGCATGGGCGCACACACACACGCACACACACGCACACATGCACGCATACATCCATAAAACAACAAGAGGTGAAAATTCATTGCCTTTTTCTGTGCTATAGGGGCGCGAGTTCTGAGAGCAGGTGATGAGGAACAGAGTTTGGGCTCGAGTTAGGTCTGGGACATGAGAATTCTGCCTGCCGTTATTTTACTTCGTGTTTTGCAACATGTCAGTAAGGAGGGAGTGTTTCCACCGCTGACAAACCCAGGCAGCCCTTCTACCGAAGGCCTCGGGTGATATAGGTTCCATTGGAGAAGCCACCAGGGGGTGCTCAGCCCCTCCCCGGGCCGCATGGCCTTGTGAATTTCTTGCGGGCTGCTAGCCAGGGCCTTGATCCAGGGCCCGGGAGAGGACTCTGATGTGTCCCGAGCTAGACAGGATGACAGGGTTTCCTTAAGGGTGAAGCAGGGGCTGTGGGGCTTGTCCTGAGAGAAAAGGACCCAAAGGGTGTCGGTGGTAGGCAGCTTTTGGAGAGATGAGGGTGGGGAGCTAGGCCAGATGTGCCTGCCCGCCCCCCAGCCAGCAGGAAAGTTGCCAGTTCAGTCTGCTGTTACCTGTTATCTGTAATTTACAAATATATGTGAAGGAACTCATTTTATAGCTGGCTGGGAACTCCAGTTTAAAATAGTGCACGTTTAAAGAAGTTGTGCCTTTGGCAGGCAGGGACAGTCTTGGCTGCCTATCCTCTGAGCTTCCTATGGTGTCACATCTAAGCTGTTTCCTTCGTTCTGCTGTAGGAGATCTATCATAACCTAGGAGTGTGCTACATGTATCTGAAGCAGTTCCACAAGGTAAGGAGGAAGTGGAGGGGGGGGTTTCTCTGGTGACGCTCTGTCCCAGAGCCAGGTGTACTGCGCACTTCATATTCTCCTAGTGCATGTAGAGCTTTTGGGGAGTGAAAAATGAAAAATGTCTTCTCCATCTAGTCCCATATTTTCTTTTTTCTTTGGCAGTGCTAAGGATTGAGCCTAGGGCTTTAGAAATATTATGACTGTACAGTTGCTTTCTTTCTTTCTTTCTTTTTTTTTTTTTTTGGTACTGGGGATCGAACTCACAACCTTGTGCCTACCAGGCAGGCACTTAGGCCACTGAGCTAAATCCCCAGCCCCATTTTTTGAGAGAAAGGGTCTCACTATGCAGTTCAGGCTGGCCTTGAACTCACTTTGTAGTCCAGGCTGGTCTCAAATTCACAATGATCCTCCTGCCTCAGCCTCCTGAGTGCTGGGATTAAAGTTGTGCACGAACAAGCCCGGCTGCTTTCTTTTTCTTTACCACAGTTTAATTTTCCAGCATAGAAGCAAATGTGCAAAAAGAAAGGAATCAAAAAGTGAACCCTTAAATCTAAAAGGTGTAATCACAACTATCTGAAATATGCTCTGAAAACATATTTTACTGTTTCATAACCAGATAGAATAACAGTAGTTAATACACTGTGTATCATTATTTTACAGTGTAGGACATAGACCAAAAAGATCATACAAGATCTTACAAAGATCACACAAAAAGATCACACAAGATCCTTACAAAGAAGAAACAAGTTTCTTTATAATAAAGATAAATTAGTAGTATAAGTGAAACAAATTAGCATATATTGTAAAATAGTTTTGAACAATAGAGTATGTAATTTGAGGAATTATTTGAAGCTTTCCCTACTTCCTATTTATCTTTTCTATTTTGCTCTTTATTTGTTTGTGTGTGTGTGTATGTATTTTTTGTCTTTTTGAGACAAGGTCTCACTATGCAGTTCGAGGTGGCCTTGAGCTCACTTTGTAGCCCAGACTGGTCTTGAACTTGCAACAATCCTCCTGCCACAGCCTCCCAAGTGCTGGGATTACAGGCATGTGCCACCACGCCTGGCTTTGTATATATATATATTTTTGTTTCTCATATAAGAGAAATGCAGTATTTAACCTATGTGTTTGACTTATTTCACTTCAGATGTTCTCAAGTTGCATCTGTTTACCTGTGAACTTCTCATTTACCTTTATGACCCCATAGTACTCCATTGTGTGTAATACTACATTTTCTTTACTCAGTCACCTGTTGATGGGCATATATGGTATTTCCAAAATCTAGCTATTATAAACTGTGCTGCTATAAACATGAATATGCATGTATTCCTGGAGTACAATGATTTTTAACTCTTTGGGGAGATACTCAGAAAAGGGATAGCTGGAATTTCTATTTTTCGTTTTTGAGGACAACAGTGTAGAAAAGTTCCTTTTCCCCACATCTTTGCCAGCATCTGTCATTATTACATGTTTTGACGGTAGCCATTCTTTCTGGGGTAAGATGAATCTCAGTATAGCTTTAATTTGCATGGCCAGTGATGGTGAGCGTTTTTTCTTGTGTTTACTGGCCATTTATACTTCTGAGAAATATCTATTCATTTTGGTTGCCCATTTTTTATTGGGTATTTTATTGGAGGTCTAATTTTTTTGAGTTCTTTATATATTCTTTTTTTGTTTCATATTGTCTTTTTTGTTTTTTTGAGACAGGGTCTCGCTGTGTAGTCCAGGCTTTCCTTGAACTCACTATGGAGCCCAGGCTGGCCTTGAACTCTGTGATCCTCCTGCCTCAGCCTTCCAAGTGCTGTGATTATAGGCATGCACCACTGTGCCCATCTTATATAATCTTGATGTTAGTTCTCTGTCCAAGGAGTAACTGGCAACAGTTTTTTATTGTATAGGTTATCTCTCCACTCTGGTGGCTGTTTCCTTTGCTGTGAAGAAGCTTTTTAATTTGATGTGGTCCTGTTAGTTGATTCGTGGTATCTGTTCCTGCGCCATGGACTTCAGTTGAGAGTCCTTGCCTGTGCCTGTGTGTTAAGAGTCGGCTGCGGTGGCAGGCGTTGGGTGGGTGGAGTGCTCTGCTGAAACTCGGGTCCCCGCAGCGTCCTTCCTGGGTCGTGACTCGCTTTCCTTTCCCCCGTCACACTCATCAGGCACAGGACCAGCTGCACAGAGCGCTCCAGCTGAGCAGGCACGACCTGACCTACATCATGCTGGGAAAGATTCACCTGCTGGAGGGTGACGTGGACAAGGCCATCGAAATCTACAAGAAAGCCGTGGAGTGAGTGTCTGTTTCCTTGTTTAGAGCAGTGAGAGATGACACAGAGTAGGTGCGTGAGCTCCCAAGCCTGAGCGAGAACGGGCATGTGAGAGGGAAGGCTAAGGTTTAGGTTACCAGCTCCAGTGAACAGCTTCAAGCGGGGCACTTGTTTCTCTCTCCCGTGTAAAGCACAGCTGTGTGTCCCTTGGTTACAGTGCTGCCAGATTCGTGCTCTGGGCAGTAGGGAGGGCAATGGCACCTGAGGCTAAACAGGGAGTAAGCGCCCGGAAGTGGGTTGTAAATGACACACACAGCTCTTGCTCCATTCTATGCATCACAATGAGTCAGGGGCAGCATACAGAGCAAGAGAAGAGGGCGGCCATATACTGGGCAAGGTCTGGGGCACAGCTGGCGACCTGCCGCATTGGTTTCATGCCTTACAACAGATCTGGTATTTCCAGAGGTCATTCTGGGGACGGACTCTTCTGGCTCAGCAATGTGTATCTGGACGTGCCACCCTGAGACCAGTGGTCTTGATTGTTTTGGTGCTAGGGCTTGAACCCAGAGCCTTGCACATGCTAAGCACACACTACCATTGACATACACCTCTAGCCCCAATGTTTGTTTGCTTGCTTGCTTGCCTGCTTTCTTCTTTCTGTCTTTGGTTTTTTTGTGTGTGTTTTTTTTTTTTTGTCTTTTAATTTTTTATTTTCGGTACTGGAAATTGAACATAGGGCATTCATATTGAGCTATATCCACGACCCTTTTTAAAAAATGATTTTATTTGGAATAGAGTCTCATTATGTCACTAATTTGCCCATCCTCAATTTGGATTTGGCAATCCTCCTGCCTCAGCCTCCCAGAGTGCTGGGATTATAGATAAGCACGACCTTGCCAGTATGTTTTCTTTTTAA
Source organism: Dasyprocta punctata (assembly GCA_004363535.1). Classification (NCBI taxonomy): domain Eukaryota; kingdom Metazoa; phylum Chordata; class Mammalia; order Rodentia; family Dasyproctidae; genus Dasyprocta; species Dasyprocta punctata. The sequence continues at coordinate 14,097 of RJWM01040976.1, forward strand.
AAACATTGCTAGGGTAATCCAGAACCCTGCTGACAGTGGAAGTGACTGGTTTTCTTCAGTGGAGTTTCACATTTCCCGGCTAAGGACATGCGCAATCCTTCTTTGCTCTATAGGGTTTTGTTTTGTTTCTTTTTTTTTTTTTTTTTTTTTTTTGCAGCACCGGAGATTGAACTCACAACCTCATGCCTGCCAGGGCAGGCGCTTAAGGCACTGAGCCAAACTCCCGGCCCTGGATTTTTGAGGCAGGGTTGCACTATGTAGCTCAGGTCGGCCTTACGCTCGCGTTGTAGCCCAAGCCGACCTCGAACTCACAACGCTCCGCCTACCTCAGCCTCCCGAGTGCTGGGATTAAAGGCGTGCGCCACCACGCCCGGCTTGTTTTGTTTCTTTTAAGTAAGGCAGCTGTAACAAGGTGCTCTCAGTTTCATTTGTTAAGTCATTTTTTAAGATGTCTGGTCTGTAGTTCAGGGTATGTTACTCCTGAAAATTAGATTCTGAACTAAGCTTAGATTTCTATTAATTTATTAATTACCTCTGTTTTCTACCATGGCAGTAAACTTTCTGATTATATCAATCATACTGCTTTCTGCATTTTCTTCAGTCACACTTTGCATCTTAAAAAAACAGAAAAACCCTTTGGTTTGTGCTATGGTTTATACATTGTATCAACTTGAGAAGTCTAGCAGCTTAATTAAGTAACTCAGCAGCTCTACATCCTGGGGTATAGAGCACAGTTACCTGGTCATTGTTACAATTTGAGAAGTTTAGAAGCTTAACTGGGAGACTCAGGAGGGAGCCAGGGGTCTTACTTTGTAAACATCCTCATCCTGTGCAAAGGAAGGCAAGGATGTTTGTGGATGCTACACCCACCCTGGGGGGGGGGTCCTGTGTACTATATAAGGGAGGAGAAGAAGCTTGCTCTTGCCCCTCTTTTACTCTGGCTGCTTTTGCTGTGCTGCTGCCTTGAAGTGTTGTCCCCGTGCCATGCCACCCTGCCTTGGAGCCAGCTGATTGTGGACTGAAACCTCCAAAAACTGTAAGCTAAATAAACCTTTTCTTCCCTAATTTTGGGTGTCAGGTGTTTTGTCTCAGCAACGAGTAAAGAGTAACGAAGACAGTTGATAAACTACCAAAGGTATTTATGGGTTGATGTGGTGGTGCTGGCCTGTGATCCCAGCACTCAGGGCAGAGGCAGGAGAATCATTGTGAGTTCAAGGCCATC